>CM047431.1:12424331-12630235 GCA_026168455.1 Theocolax elegans
AGCGTAGCGCGAATATTGCTAAGTTTTTAACAAAGCGTTAAAAATAAATTAATTAATAAAAAAATCATATCTAAAGTGCACACTTAACTCAAACATTTACAAATATATATAAGCAGCACCTTTAAAGAGCAGCGCTCAAAATTTTAAAATAAATCATCAATAGAACACTTCTAAAATTGAAGCAGCACCTTTAAAGCGTAGCGCTAATATTGCTAAGTATTTAACAAGCGTTAAAAATAAATTAATTAATAAAAAAAGCATATCTAAAGTGCACACTTAATTCAAATATTTACAAATATACATATAAGCAGCACCTTTAAAGCGTAGCACTAATATTGCTAAGTTTTTAAAACCTTGATATAAATAGGGATGTCGCACAGGGGTGTGCGCTCTTGCTCTTTAGTCTTTTCTCAAGTAAGGTAAACTCCTGTATCCAAAACTTAACGCGAAATAAAGCAAGAAATCGAAAGTCATTGTTCAGTATCTTTAAACCTTCAAACACCAGTCTTTTTCCTATTCCCTTTAAAATCCAATTAGTCTATACCGCATTTCTATTGTAAGGGAGTCTCTGTATCGAGGATCAACGAGAGCGAGAAAGACAGCCGAGCAGTTGCAGCCACCGGTCAACCGTAGATCTCCCGCCCGATAAGGTTGGTTGTTTTCCTTTCCTCGCCTTCACTCATTGTTGCACCTCGGCTTACCCATGCACGTAAATTTCGGAAGGGTCTATGACCTGTGCTATACTGAGGAGAATTGCCACCCATCCTTGACGCTATACGCGTACTAAAACGGGGAACTTCTATTTTTAATTTAAATTCAGTCTATTTAATTTTTCTACGTTACGTCTACCCTAGGACGTAACAAGTGGGGGGCTCGTCCTAAAATTAAAGAAGGATTAGAGCAATTGTCTTCCTTATTAGCACAGATCATGGGTACCAATGAAAAAGAGAATTCTCGAAATAAAGACGCGGCTTCAATTTTGCTTAAGCAGGCGCTTAAAATAAATCCAGATTTTTGTGTTGAAAATCCGGACAAATCTTTAGCTAGTTTGTTAAAATTTTTTAAAGATAGGCATGATAGCGGGATACATTTGTCAGATGAAGCGGTAGGCCTCGATAAAAATATACCTATAATAATTGACTTGTTAAAGGAATTCGTAGACAAAAAAGATATAATAGAATTTTGCGAAGATAAGTATCTAATTGAAGCTTTAGGCGATTTTATAGAAAAAAGAGTAAATCCAAATTAATAATCGATTATATTATCGGAAATTTAGAAGCAAAAACAAAAGTAGAAGTAAATGGGATAGGTTTTAAACCCGAACTAACAGACGATAACACAACCTATTTTTCGGCAGAAAATACAACAATTAAAAATGCAAAAACATCAGAACAACCAATGAACCTGAAATTGTTAAACGAGATAATAATGTCAGATTTACTATAAGCACACCAATTTTACCAAATAACTGTAATAATATGAATTTAGTATCGGAGAGATTGCCAAGATTAAATTTGTATTTAACAAACTCAACCTTGGGACAAGTGAGGCCCCTTTCTATAAAAGACGCACTTGAATTAATTCCAAAATATAATGGGGTAAATATTCCATTGAGTCAATTTGTTGACGGATGTAGGGAAGCTTGCAACATAATACATGAACAATATGAACCGGACCTCGCGAAATTAATTAAAATGAGATTATATGGAGAAGCATTAAAGAGTGCAGCAAAAAAAAGTTTTGAATCGATTGAAGATATTGCAAATTTTTTTGATAGTATTTTTGGGTCTGCGAAATCTTATCATCAATTACACGGTGAATTAGCTAATGTAAAACAGAAAAGGGAAGAGAGTGTCGTAGTTTTTTCAAACAGGGTTAGATCCATCGGGCAAGAAATCACTGAAGCAGCTCGAAGAGAAAAAAGATTAACTAATAATTTCAATCGATCTTTAGAAAATGATTTAGTAAAATTTTTATTCGCGGTTTACATTGGGTAATAAAAGCACGAATGGGCCAAGTGTGTAAATTGGATGAAGCTACTGCAGAAGCTATAGAAATCGAAAGAGATTTTGCATGCTATGAAGTAGAAGAGTTAAATGAAACAATTAAAGTCATAACAGAAAATAAAAATCCTATACAAAGAGTCCATTTTGCCGAGACAAAATATACCGATAAATGCCAACTTTGCGGGAGACAGGGCCACCTGGCACCAAAATGCTGGCATTTAGAAAAAATGAGACAACCCCAAGCCAGGGAAAGACGGCCTACGAATGACTGGGCGGAGTCTCGAGAGTCACGCAGACCGCAACAATGGCCAGGTGAAAAACGGACTAATGAATTTAAGCAGCAAGAAAATCAATATGTTCGTCGCCAAAATGCAACCTTCCCAAAACAAAATTATACAAATACAGAAAGGATATGCCGATACTGCAAAAAAGAGGGCCATATTATAGAAGAATGTAGAAAACGGGAATTTAATAATCGAAATCGAGAGAACCGATCGGAAAACGAAAATGGTCTCCGACAACAGGGCGCGAGACGAGAGACCGAGTACACGAGGCGCCCGAGTTACAAAAAACAGGAACCCACATCATCAAAAGATATGTTCGATTAAGTAAAAATTGCAAGTCGCCAATCATTAAACTTAAAAATCCGAGAAGCAACGAGGAAATAACTCTTATTTTAGATTCAGGAGCAGGTCCCAATTTACTAAAATTACGAAACATACCAAAAGACGAAAATATTAATAAAAATGAAATATTAGAATTAAAAGGAATCACGGAAGAAAGTATTTACACTTTAGGCAAAGTTGACATCAATTTTCCTAAGTTTGACATCGAATTCCATATAATAAATGACAACGTGCCTATAATCGAAGATGGTTTACTGGGAAGCGATATTTTCTGTCAATTAGGTGCAAAAATTGATTATGCGAGAAGAATGTTAAGAGTTGTAGACGTCTGTATCCCTTTTGTAGAAGAAAACATATTATTGATCGAAACAAAGGAAAGGTATGATGTCATAGAAAAACGTAACAGTATATTGAACGAGAGAACGGGAACGCGTAAGGGAATTTCCGCTAACCCTATGAGTGTCAATGCAAGAGAGGGTGAGGAAGTCGTAAAACATATCACACAGGTAATAAAACCACCTAAAAGGAATTCGTTTGGGGAAACAGTAAAAACAAATTATGCTAATGAAAATTTTCAACGAAGGGAGGTGTCGACCCGAGAGGTCGATCATATTAATGAGAAAGTATATCTTGTAGAAGAAACGCGAATTCGAGGACATATAAGCCCATCGCGTAAGCAAGAGTCAATTCTAAGTAAATCTCAAAGTCAGGACCCACCGGGTAGTCGAAGTCAATTAAAAAATCAGATAGATATTCAAATTCGATCTCAATGTAAAAATAAATTGGAAATACAAGATCCCAAGCGAAATCAAAATCAAATTCCAATTCAAAATCGAAATCTTAATCAAAATGCAAGTTTAAATGAAATTCAATATCAAATTCTAAATCAAAATTCAAATTCAAATGAAATTCAAAATCAAATTCTAAATCAAAATTCAAATTCAAATGTAATTCAAAATCAAAATCTAAATCAAAATTCAAATTCAAATGAAATTCAAAATCAAAATCATAATTCAAGTTCAAATGAAATTCAAAATCAAATTCTAAATCAAAATTCAAATTCAAATGAAAGTCAAAATCAAATTCTAAATCAAAATTCAAATTCAAATGAAATTCAAAATCAAATTCTAAATCAAAATGCAAATTCAAATGAAATTCAAAATCAAATTCAAAATCTTAAATCAAGTTCAAAGGTAACTCAATATCGAAGTCTAAATGAAATTCCAAGCCTAAATCAAGTCTTACGTACGAAGGCAGTATGTAAGCCTAATGTATGTAAATTAATCGAACAAGGAAACGAAGAGACAAGTCAAGAAATTAAAATCATTAAGAAATTAGAAACAAATACCAAATCGAACCCAGTAATAAGGGAGAACGATGAAGAATACTTTAATCATGAAATTAATAAAGAAAGATTGCAAAAGCACTCCTCAAATAAAAAAAATAATCTCTTAAATGAACTCGAAAGTGATGAGGCAACTAATAAATCAAGCGCGCACCCAAATCCAAGAAACGAGAACGAAATAAGTAATGAAAAATATTCTAATTTTGAGATAAAGGGAAAAGATATGGTAGGTCTCGATAATAATACAAAAAATAAAAAGGCATTAGCACAAAATGAAAATGTAAACGCAAACGAATTCGATGAAGAAAGGTTGTTAATTTCGACACGCATGTTACAAAAAATTCTAGAGGAAGGTTTAATGAATAATGGAATTCTGTGGAATAATAACCAAGACATGGAAATGTTAATAAGTAATCTACTAATGGAAATAAAGTATCATGACAACTCAACAAATAACTCAAAGGAATTAAGAGAAAATCTAAATAAATTAGGAAATTATGTAAAACTACATGCCTTTGGGGGAGAATCTCATAAAAATGTTATTAAAGATACATTAGAGGGTTTACTTAAATTAAGAATTAATTTAAAAGGAAAAGGCGGAAAGAAACTAAAAGGTAGTCATAAAGTTTATCGCTTAGCATGTGTCATACCAAAAGGGAGAGCGGAAAAGGTAAAATCATTACTACGACTTGACCATTTGGCTGTTGATGAAAGAGAAGAAATAGAAAAATTAATTGAGCAATATAGCGACATCTTTTACCTTCCGGGTGAAAAATTAACAGCAACACATATTTTAAAACTAACAATCCCAACAACGGATGATGTACCAATAACTTCAAAACAATACCGATTACCTCCGGTACATAAAGAAGAAATAGCAAGACAAGTGCAAGACTTATTAAAAGACGGCATTATCGAACCATCTACCTCATCGTACTCAAGCCCTTGTTTTCTAGTTCCTAAGAAAGAGGACATACAAGGACGCAAGCAATACAGAATGGTGATCGACTATCGCAAATTAAATGCGAAAACTTTAGACGACCAATTTCCGCTACCGAATATAACTGAAATAATAGACCAATTGGGCGGATCAAAAAAATTCTCAACTTTTGATCTTAAGGCTTCGTATCATCAAATAGAAATTGACGAACGAGACCGTCACAAAACCGCGTTTGTTACAAACGGAGATTTGTACCATTTTAACCGAGGAAGCTTTGGACTACGAACAATGCCGGCTACATTCTCAAGAGCACTTTCAATTGCACTCGCTGGACTTATCAATAAAGAACTTTTTTGCTTTATTGATGATATTATATGTTATTCGGAGACTCTACAAGAGCATATTAAAAGATTAGAGAATTTATTTCTTAGATTGCGAAAAGCGGTTTTAAAATTACAACCAGAGAAATGTGAATTTTTAAAAAAAACAGTTACATATTTAGGTCATGTTATTAGTGCAGAAGGAATTAAACCAGATTCGCGGAAAATTGAAGCTGTACGAAAATTTCCACGCCCTCAAAATGCTAAAAATATCAAGCAATTTTTGGGTTTAGCGGGCTACTATAGAAGATTTATTTATCAATTTTCAAAAATTGCAAAACCTTTAACGGATTTATTAAAAAAGGACGTTCAATTTAAATGGTCAGAAGAAACAGAAAAGGCATTTGAGACATTACGCATTAGTTTATGCGAAAAACCGGTATTAATTTTTCCAAATTTCGAAATTACTTTCAATCTAACGACCGACGCTTCGGGATATGCAATTGCTGGAGTCTTAAATCAGGGTGAGATAGGGAAAGATCAACCCGTTGCATACGTCTCTCGAGTTCTTTCGGATGTTGAAAAACGTTGGGACACGTTTAACAAAGAAGGACTAGCAATAATATTTTGCATTAAGCATTTCCGACCGTATTTATTTGGACGAAAATTTTATCTTATAACAGATCATAAAGCACTGGTATGGTTACAAACGCATAAGGACCCGAACTCACGAGTTACGCGATGGCGTCTTATGCTCGCGGAGTACGATTTCGAAATTAAATACAGACTGGGTCGTTTAAATGTAGCAGACGCACTGTCTAGAAACCCCATAGACAAGGTCCTAGTTATGACGAGAAGCAAGGCAATAGCGGCAGGTGATGAGCCCGAGTCTAGCCTAGTTGAACCACCGCGGGGTATGACCACGAGAGCGAAGGCGGGTCGCCAGGTAGGCCAGCGATATTTAGATGCGATAGAGGCTCTACGCCCGCAAAGGGGAAGAAAAAACGAGAGGCGAGCAAACGAACAATCACCGGACCGTGGAGAAGGAACGCACGACGATACGGAGGTGGAAACTTTCGAGCCGGAACCCCTCGTTCACTCGGAAAATGCGCGATTACGCTTACACGAAGATCTTGATCATGTTAATGAATCATTACTTGAAAACGATTCGCAATTCAGTCCTGATCAAATAAACGAAGAGACGTCGATCTATGAAGAACAATTTAATCAAATTAACGATAAACAAGTAATTATTACATGCAGAGAAAAATTATTTATGCGTAAGGACAATTATATGTATTTTGTTACTACAACAGGAGAACCATGCGACGATGGGGCTTCGCAATTAAAATTACAGAATAAATTACCAAGATTCAAGGAAATGCAGGTTGGAATACCAGTTTTGATAAATGTAAATACAAAAATTCATATAGCATTACCGATACGAACAGAATCGTTAATCGGGCTAAGTGGAATTGATAATAACCTAAATTTATTATGCGAAAATCTATATTTAACTTTAGATACAATACAGATAAAATCAATAAGTATAGCGAAAACCGATAGAATTGAAAATTTAGAGTGGGAATTAGTTTTAGAAAAACTAAAAGGAGTTTTTAGTCAAAGCACGGTAAAATTAATTATTTGTTTAGGTCTAATACGATATCCGACACTAGACGATCGAATTCCGATTATAGAAGAAGCTCATTGTTCGGCTATAGGAGGACATAGAGGTGTCACAAAAACCTATAACCGTATTAAACAAAATTATAACTGGGAGAATTTAAAGATAGAGGTACAAGATTTTATAAGAAAATGTTTGAATTGCCAATTAAAAAAATTGGTTAGGGTTAAAACTAGAGCTCCAATGGTTATTACAAACTCGGGAACGCACGCTATGGACCGAATAAGTATGGATATTGTTGGACCCTTATGCAAAACCAATCGGGGAAACGAGTACATTTTAACCTTCCAAGACTTATTAACTAAATTCGCATTAGCTGAGCCCTTGGCGCGAATTTCGGCCATGGATGTAGCGAATGGTTTAATAAGAAAAGTCATATGCATATTTGGCGCACCTCGAATAATCCTTACGGATCAAGGTACGAATTTCATGAGTAAATTAATGAAAAGAATAGCAAAAATATTTAGAATTAAACAAACTAAAACCACGGCGTTCCACCCACAATCAAACGGTGGACTTGAGCGATCGCACTCAAGTCTCATTGAATACTTGAAATTTTTTGTACATAGTAATCGAACAGATTGGGACGATTATCTGGATTTGGCTACCTTTAATTTTAACACGGGAATTAGTGAGTCTACATGGCATACGCCGTTTGAACTCGTGTTCGGCCGACTGGCACGCACACCCTCGAACGCACCGGTCGAAACAGAAGACCTGGCGCCTACATACGATGGTTATCTTGAAGATTTAGTCAAGCGCCTAAACAGTCTACAAAACATAGCCCAACAAAACCTTTTAAAGGCAAAACTTCGAGCCAAGAAATACTACGATCGTAAGGTAAACGTTTTAACACTACAAATCGGTGATTACGTATGGCTGCAAAAGGGGCTAAAACCTAAGAAATTTGACGATCAATACTGGGGTCCATTTTTAGTTCTAGACGTTTCCGACAATGGGAATGTAAAAATTCAAATAAATGGAAATAAAAATAAAATAGTGCACATAAATCGCTTACGCAAATCGCATATTGAAACCGAATAAGCTTGTTGGTATTTAAATTTAAGAGCATGACGAATGTAAATAAAAAAAAAGCCATGTATATAGCAAAACTCTAACAATGATATGTATTTTCACAAATGCAAAAATGCTAAGGAAATCAATAAAGAATCAGTCAATAGATTCTGATAATTTAAGAAAAAAAAACGGAAAGATAAAACTAAGCATTTTTGCAACGGTTCTATAAATAAATAAAAAAAGAACGCTTTCATGAACTTATTTAATGTTGCAGATGAGTTGTAAAACACTATTGGCCATCATTTATCTCACAACTATTATACCAAGGAAAATCTATATTAACGCAATCATAGGGTACGACTGTTCGCAGCACGTCTCAAATTTAACAACGTTTTCGTTAATTCACGTAGGAGAATGCGACATACCTGAACCGGTAGTAAATACAACAAAAATTTATGTACGACTATTGCAATTAAATGATTTTTCAAGCACTCATGTAAAGCTTTGTAAAGTAGAAATAAAAAGATCGGTAACATACTGCGGCGCGTTTTCGCATAGAAAAGACAAAAACAGAGGGGAGGTTCAGTTTATTGATGAAATTTCTAGGGAAGAATGTAATAGAATGCATGTATACCGCGCACACCGAGTACGAGACGAAGTAATAAGTAACTTAAAACTGAACGGATCGATTGTCCACCCAATGACGTTTGTTGGAAAGGTAGATCAAGCAGGAGATTGTAGTAACGCAGGAATGTACGCGGATCCATATGGTATTTTTGACGATGCTATAGTCACGGGCTATGTTACCATTACTTTAAGGGATTACTATGCACCGGTAAACTTAAATGCTAACGAGGTTATTTTACGATCCGGTACGCGCTGTAAGTTTAATCAAGATGATTGTATTAACGTAGAAGCAGGGTACGCCTTTTGGGATAGGTTACCAGTAAAGGCATGCGAACGCAGTAAATACTCAGAATTATACGCGGGTTATGTTAATAAAGTTGTAGAACAAGGCAATGAGCAACATCCGGTATATGTAATGGAATCGAGCGAGATAACCTTTGCTTTTACGACTTTAGGACGAATTCCGGTGTGTTCGTATGAATTAATTAGAACAGAGCACCCAAAATTATTTTTTCTAGAAGGACCAATAACAGAAACCTTCCAAGCCGTAAGAAATCCGTCAATAGAAAATCTCGACATTTTTGCATACGTAAACTCTAAATTCGTTTACGTAGAAAAACATATTAAAGGACAATTAAAAACATTATATCGCAATTTAATTTTGCAAAAATGCGAATTGGAAAGAAGAGTTATATCAAATGCATTAAGCATTGCAGCAACAGCACCTGACGTTTTTGCATATCAAATTATGAAAAAAAGTGGTTACATGGGCTTGGTAGCCGGAGAAGTTGTGCACTTAATGAAGTGCGTACAAATTGACGTTCAACGAAGAGAAACTACAAAATGTTACCAAGAGTTACCAGTAACCAAAGACGGCAAAGATTATTTTTTGACGCCAAGGACACATATTTTAAAACAATATGGAACCGAAGCTGCCTGCAGTGTTCTGATTCCTCCTATGTTCTTACTAGGGGAAGATTGGTTTACTATTTTACCAAGAGGAACAACTAAGGGAGTAAAACCAGACATTTTAAAACCAACTACTAAAAATAACTGGAATTACACAGAGCCAACCGAACTTGCAAAAAGCAGAATTTACACCCAAGCGGAGATCCAAGCACTAAGACAACACCTTATGTTTCCCGTAGAAAGGCCAGCCATGTTGAACACAATTGCATTAGGAATGACCGGGAAAAAGGTAGATAAAAACGGTATGTATATTACCCGATTATTCGATGAAGAAGCGTTGACAGAATTAGCCAATAACACTTGGATGAAAATTTGGGGGCAATTATGTACTTTCGGATCATTTAGCGCAGCTATTATAGGCATTTTTATGATAGGGCGTTTAATAAAATTTTTAGTTGATACCGTTTTACATGGTTATGCTTTGTATAGTTTATATGGGTGGTCACTTCATATTATAGGAGCCATTTGGAATTCAGTCACTCAATTATTACTGCACGTCGCAAGGGATAAACCAACGCGTGACGCAAGGAAAAAGAGGGAAGAACAAGCTACGCCTTCGGAAGTAGCGGGCACTCGAGCGGAACATTTTTCGGACTCGCACGTACCTTTCGCCCCGCCCGAACCTAGCACCTACACGGCACAACCCACTGTGGTAAGAGTCAATGAGTCAAGAGGGGGTAAAATAGTAAGTTGCGGAGCTCAAAATAATCTATATCCGCAAATATTTATAGAACCGGATATATCTTCTCTACCGCCACGCAGAAAACGCAAATTCGATAACGTGTAAATTTTGCTATTTCAACTTGTGACGTATACAACTACATATAATTATATTATTTCATAAATACGTAATTTTATATAAGAGGATATAGGGCATCAAAATAGATTTCTTAGAAAGATCAATGAACTATATATAAATGTAAATATCCACAAGAATATTGTCAGCTGAAATTGACTAACATGTAAATTCTTAGAATTATAGCGTGTCACGATTTAAAGCGCAAATTTAGAAATATAAAAATGCAATTGCAGTTATACTAAAAATAAATATTTTATAATTAAATGAATAATTAATTGTAAATAGAATATTATTACACAATAAAATTAATACAAATATTCAATTTAAAATGTATAAAAAAGAATTTAATTTTTAATTTTACGGCAAAACAGAAATTAATTACAAAAATTATATGTTTATGCAAAATCAGTATGCGAAGATATTTGTACATTTAAAAATAATAAAAATTATAATATATTTAATTTTGTAATTGTGTAAAAGACAAAGTGAAATTTATAAGTAGAATAAAAAACGATTGTAAGTTTAAAAAATGAATTTAAGATTATTTTTAAATGTAGAAATAATTGAGGTTATAGAATTAATAAAAAAAATTATAAAATAAAAGTAATTACAAAAATGCATAGGATATGAAAATAAATATGCAATTATTTCTTGTAAATAATTAGAATTTTAGATAATATTACATGTATATAGAAACAAGAAAGAAAATATGATTTAAAATAAAAAATCAAAATACGAAATTAATGTAAAATATGACGAAAAATGGTTAAAAAGGACTTGTACTAATGAGGTAAAAATAGTATATAAAGGACGGAAATTTATATACAACATTCATTGATAGATAAGCCTTCGTAGCATTTACATTAGATTTCATAGTTTTATTAGTACAAGTCCTTTTATTATAAGGATTTGTAATGAAATTAAATAAATAAATATTGTAAATATATATATAAAATTTATAGTTATTCATTTAAGTATTATTAAATCACACACTACCATTTCTATGGCCCAATGCGTGGTGATAGAAATGTGTATAATACATACAAAATATATATAATTAATATACTCAAATACACACTCCAGTTATAATAGCCAATGTGTGCTAATATAATGTGTCTCAATTTACACATAAAACCCGGATTAATAAGTCTGCAACAAGATATAGATGCAAAGATGGTTTCGTACCTAACTTACATCTAATCTAATAACAAGCAGCAAAATCTATAGTAACGGTAAAACCCAAAGAAAGGTTGGCACGTCACAAACTACAGGTTTTTTTTTAAAACAAAAAAAAAATAAAAGGTGTCATTTATAAAATAAAAAAAATTGTAAAATGGAAAAAAAATATATACATTAGCAGAAGTACAAAGATATAATGTTATGAGGGCTTTGATTAATTTGAGAATTCAAATTACATGGGCATCGCAAAAACGAAACGAAAGCACTTTCCAATTCGGCGCACGAATGGAAAGAATGTTACATAATTATAAAACATTGGGAGAAATAGCACAAGAAGAATGCAGGGAAATAACCGATTCATGCCTACAACGCGAAAATCTAGCACTTAGGGCATTTTTAAAGGGGCTTCGACCGGAAGTCAAAAGATACATTTGTAAACCGGAAATCTACACAAATCTGGACCATGCAATTCGTCATGCGCGCAACATTCAATATCATTTAGATGACTTGAGAATGTTTAGAAAACGATGTTCGATTATTCTACAGTAATTAATTTAAATACATAAAATAAATAATCGACTTTTTTTTATCCATACAGAATTGAATGGACGATGGTGTAGATCGATGGGAAAATCGAAACCTTTCATGCTACAGGCCAATTCTGCCGCATCCAGTTCTTTTCTACGCAAGATTATAGTAACCTTTTGCGATAAATACTAATAAAATATTATTAGCAAATCTGTCTAAGTACTTTAGGGACAAAAGACTCAATTAATCTTAGGACTAAAAATTAATATTACGTAAAATAAGGGAACGTAATATATATATATATATATATATATATATAGTTCATTATTTATTTACTTGCTACTGTTTGCGGTTTGCCTATCGATATAAAATTTTAATTAAGAATTAAAGATATATATATATATATATACATAATACCTATATTTAGACAGTATAGGAATATTCTATAAGTTTAAACAGTATACTATATTAATAAAAAAAATGTCAGTTTTAGTAAGAAATTGGGAGCGACTTTGCTATTTTTGTCATAATACATACCTGTGTCATTATTGTTATACGACGAAATTATCACACATAGAAAAAATTCGGTTTTCATTAAGTGCTACACGAACGATACGCGAATTAATTTGTACTTTTACTGATCTAAAATGTTTTTGTTGCGGACTCCCAATTCCTTTCAAAAGTTGTCTTATCGAGCAAGAAGTTAAATGTAATGGATATGTATTAACGCGCGTAAATGGCGGACTACACGAATGTATAACATCGCAATTACAACCACGAGAACAACTTAAATGGAATTTCTTGACTCCAGCGCGAGTAAATAAACAAAATAGTATTCTATTCGAAGAGAGCACAAAAGTATTATGTAAACGAAGCACTAAAGGAATCGACCAACATACAGAAACCAGTAGAGCAGAATCAACAAATCCAAAGATTCAAGAGATAAAAAAGGAAAATAAAGCTGAATGAAAGAAATTATGCGTATACCTATGACATTAAGCGCATATGGAAATAAATCTCAGAGAAACATAAAAATATGTGTAATTAACATAATACAATAAATTGGAACGCATAGGAAAAATATGTTAAAAAAAAATTTATATACAAACGCACATAAATAAAGGAACAATATATTGGACATAATAAGGTTTTTTTTTATTATTATGTTACAGACAAAATGGAGAAGATTATGTGCGCATTTTCCATCGTGATTCACGTTGTGATTGCGACGACTCAAAATAAGGCAATTGTAACAGAGCGAAATAACCCCGGAATCATTTTTAATCGATTGCAAAAAATAGACTTTATTAAACAAGAATGGTGTATAATAACTACAACTGACACGCAGAAAGTTTTTGGAATCCAAGAAAATTTTACAAAAATAATACAAGATATTGTACAATCCGACACGTATACAAGGCTAAAGGACGCAGTAACGATAAGCAGAATTTATTTATTACAAGAAAAAATGCGCGAGTTCTCTAGAATAAGAGACGCTTATATCACTTCAGCGACTTCATATTCGTCAGGAGACGAAGTTTTAGATGAGGGGGGGGACGAAAACGCATTTACAAAAAATTCATCACTAGCTATAGTATCAATTATTACGCAAATGAGACATCACTCTCGAGAAGCAATGTTAGGAAGAGGTACAGCAAAGGCATACATAGATAATGAAATCATGCAAACTTTAGAAAAAATGTCTGTAGAAATGAAGCAACTGGAAGCGATATTACAAATACTACAAGGAGAAAAAGGAGTAATAGATATTGACAAATCAAGAGTTGAGGAAACAATCAATCTAGCATTACAAAATTTGGATAGTTACTTGGATATAGCCAACACGATAACAAGTTTATTGTCAACAACAAAGTTTTCCGGCGCTACAAGAAATTTAAGAATTATTTTAAAAATGATAGAAAAAGTATCCGAAACCAAGAGTCCGGTAAAAATTGAACAAATAAATGCGGCGATAATTGCCGAGTTCGCTCCAAGAGAATTAACAATTTATAAAGATCACATAATTATGCAAATAATAATACCAATGGTAGAAAAGGAAACGCACACTTTGTACAAAATGCTACCAGTGCCAGTTTTCCAACAAGGGGATTTAATCCATAATGCAGCGTACATTCAACCCAGGGACGATTTTATAGCCTCTCTTCCCAACGGGGAAAAACACACCTTTTTAAGTACAACACAGCTGTCGAGATGCATTAAATTACAGAGGAATTATATATGCGTAAGGGAAAACCCTGTGCATCTCCAACGAGAGTGTGAAAGCAAATTATTACTGGAACAAGACTATGCAACTTTTAGTTCATGTAGAATTAATTTTATGAAAGGCAAGAACTTATACATCATTAAAACTGCTCATCCAAGACACTATGTTTACTCAGTCGCAAAGCCTACACTCGTAAATGTATTTTGTCCAGGATTCGAGGAGACATACACTTTTCAACAAGCAGGAACGATTTCCCGCTCAGCGGGCTGCCACTTTAAGGTTCACGATAACATCTACTACGCTTCAGAGCTGCTGGTGAGAGAAAAGGACACGTACTATTTACCACCATTGCAGTTGATCGGAGCAGGAAAAAACCTTCCGAGCGATTTAAAACCGGATAAAACTATTAATGTTAAAATTGAAAATCAAATAACTGATGCTTACTTACATGGAATGGTTATTATACTAATGCTTTTTGCCGGATGCTTAATACTATGTCGATATATTTTCCAAAAATGTATTAGGAAATCAAAAAAAGACAAAGTAGAGTACGTCCCAATGCGACCAGTTGATCCGACAATACAATGGAATTTCTTACCTCGAGAACACGTATATGCAACTCCGAGAACACCACCCAAGACGTATGAACCAGAACCACCTCCGAACACGCCAGTTTTATCTGAGAAAACTGAACCAAGTAACAATGTTTAAGGCATTTAAAAATGACTTATAATTAACAATTACTTATTATAATAAAATATATAATGTAAACAGTATGCTCGCTTATCATTTAAATATAAATATTTGTTTATAAATAAATTATAATAACTTTCGAACTTGCGCAATAAGTAAATATATGTATATGAATAGGATGTAGATTATAAAAAAAAAACCCTTGATTTTATCTATTTCTTTTTATCCAATCCAGGGCTTTCCCTGAATCATAATTAAGTCACGGGGGTGGAGAAAACATAAAATCCAACAGTACCAGCCTATAAATAGGGGGGTTTCACGCTTGACAATCTATTCTTACTTGTAGCAACAACACGGCCACACGTCAACCCTCACACACCAAGATGAGCAACGACAACTGGGATATGGAAATAGAACTCGATTCGTCAGTGGGATGGATGACGGAACGACGTGCTTTAAGAAAAACGACAGTTCTGTGGCAGTTTCTAAGAAAATATTTTTCTTTATGGGTATACATAATGAGAGACGGTCAAGTACGACGAACCACTCGTGCCCGGATAGGAATAGCCGGACACCACTACCCAGCATACACTGCTGATGAGAGAATAGCCAGCCAATGGTGGCATACACAACATGTACAAGAGAGGATCTGCAATGATTTGGATCCAAATACGGTACGGTACCACAGGCAGAAGTACCGTAGTTTTCTGGAAAAGGTAATGGACGGATTACTGGAGGCAGGAGTAACAAACCATTGGGACAGCGATCTAAACCTAGAGGGATTATCCCTCTTAAATTACGGCAGCACGGAAGAAGTCGAACGACCGGCTCGTTGCGTGGAATGCGGTTTGAGGGTGAAGAACACGCGGCATTATTGCCCGCGATGCGAGTTCATTGGCCGATTCGACATTCCCAGATACCAAGGATTGAATTGTTGGTGCATCTGGGAATACGGAGACTTATCACTCCACGTCTGTGACTCATGCAAGGAGGAAGTATACGACCTCCTCAGAAGACAAAGAAGGATAGCTGGACAAGAGTATTGACAAATGCATGACTTTTTCCTTTAGCTTTTCCTTCCTCATGTTTATTCTCATTTCTCTCCTTCTTCCTCTTTTTAGATTTACTAGAATAAATGCACAAATGAAAGAAAAATAAAAAAAAAAATATATTCATATGCATATATGTATTTATAAACAAAATACAATAATATATATATATATATATATATTTATATACCAATTTATGTAGCAATAATTGTAATATCTAGTTTTTAAGAAAAAAAAAATAAATAAATAAATAATAAACAAACAAACAAATAAACAAAAAAAACAACAAACAAAAAAAACAAACAAGACAACAAACGTGTGGACGTTTACGCCTGGCGTTAAACTTCTCTAAGGGGAGAGGTGTCGCGTCATGATAGACGCAACGTACACACATGCGCGTACACATACACACACACATACGCACACACACATACGCACACACGTGCGCACACATTTAATACGTAAAGTAGGATGTCCTCGTCAAAGACAGGAACCTCCTTGAAAAATTCTAGCCAATAACTTAATTAGGTCACGCATGACCAAGAATAAATTAATTAAGTAAATGTACAATATTTGATTGGTCAAGAGGAACCAAAACTCCACCCCAAACCCTTGATATAAATAGGGATGTCGCACAGGGGTGTGCGCTCTTGCTCTTTAGTCTTTTCTCAAGTAAGGTAAACTCCTGTATCCAAAACTTAACGCGAAATAAAGCAAGAAATCGAAAGTCATTGTTCAGTATCTTTAAACCTTCAAACACCAGTCTTTTTCCTATTCCCTTTAAAATCCAAATTAGTCTATACCGCATTTCTATTGTAAGGGAGTCTCTGTATCGAGGATCAACGAGAGCGAGAAAGACAGCCGAGCAGTTGCAGCCACCGGTCAACCGTAGATCTCCCGCCCGATAAGGTTGGTTGTTTTCCTTTCCTCGCCTTCACTCATTGTTGCACCTCAGGCTTACCCATGCACGTAAATTTCGGAAGGGTCTATGACCTGTGCTATACTGAGGAGAATTGCCACCCATCCTTGACGCTATACGCGTACTAAAACGGGGAACTTCTATTTTTAATTTAAATTCAGTCTATTTAATTTTTCTACGTTACGTCTACCCTAGGACGTAACAATGCATTGAAGAGAAAATGTTTAAAAAACACTATATCTACGGCGTCCACATAATGAAATTTTCGTACAAGGTTTTCTCTTACACGTATCAATAAAATGACTTGAAACTTTGTATAGAAGTAAATAATTATTTAATAAAGGGCATCTAACTGTTTGTTTTGCATAGTTTTATAAAACTAAAAGTAGTTTTATTATCATTATTAAAAGAATATTTTACGCTAGATGGCAGTCCGCAAGGATTATGGCAAGCTAGAATATGCTTCCGCCGCCGCCACTATCGACATCACGGATGCGCATTTGTTTCAGACTCGAGACAAATAGCCGAGCAAAATAATTTGATTTGACTCCTATAAAATTTTTTAATACGTGTCGTACTGATACTCATATTATGACTAGTTGAATTTTCGATATGGCAAATTGAACCGTACTACGTATTTATCATAGATTCAATGTAAAAGGAAACGTACTGCTGCAAGAATCCGGCATATCTATCGATCAACCCAAGGGAGCGGATCAAAAATCGACTTGCGAGCCGTGCTCCGCTCCCTTGGGTTCTGCTATCGTTGGTCTTGAGTGTAATGTCGTATTTTTTCAGTATGTAAAAACAATAAATACGTATAATTGAAATACGTACAAATTCCGTAAACCAAATATACGTAACATTTATTATATATGTATATATCGAAATATGTATTATATTAGATAATAGAAAATGCTTATAAGTGAAATACGTTATTTTTTAATTTTTATATTGGAAAAAAATAGTCACACTATTTTTATTACGATGCTCTGGACATCAATGGCGCCATCTACGATCACTTCGATTACGACTTGCCATAGATGGCACTCTTGACGATAGTTATCATTTCTTATATATAACCAGCATTACCGGTGGTCAGAACGGTAAAATCGCAGAATTGAGTATGAGACCCCCTTAATATCTTTTAATGCTTTTCAATACTATTGATACTACGTTAGATATTGTTTTAATACTGCATGTTATATGTTCGATACTGTTTAATACTTTTCAATACCTTGAATACTTCGTTCAATATTGTATTAATACTGTGTATAATTCATTTGATACATTTGACACTATGAATACTTTTTTAAAACTTTTAATACTATGTTAGATATTTTTTTAATTCAGGATGTTATATGTTTGAAACTTGTTAAATACTATTTATGATACCTTGAATATCCTTTATAAACTTTCTAATACTCTTTACAATATACTTGATACTCCTTTGATATTAAGTATCATACATGTAATATTCTTTACTACTTTTTACTAATTTTATAATACATTTGATATGAGTTTAATATCATTGATACTCCTTTAATGCTATTTGTAATACATTTGGTACTCCTATAAAGTCTTTTAATATTTTTCATTATTTTTTAATACTATACAGTTACCTGTAACATTCGGTGAATTGGAGAATATAGTCGATATTGTTAGTTACTTTGACGTTTCTGTACCCTTTGCATTTTGCCGAAGGCTATTGGAAAATAGTAATCATTGCAAAGCATGTACTTATTATCACAAACTGATTTGAACGCTGTCATTTAAATAGGTGTAATATCATCATTTATAAAGTTTGAATTAATATGAATCGAGTAGCTTATGCCATATGTGAATCCTCGTGGGGTTCGATTGCTGGATTGTGTAAAACAAGATCCATGAGTTTTCGAACTTAGGATTTGTACAAACAACGTCAAAACAACTAATCAATTAGAAAAACCTAGAGTGGTTATTCTGGGTTTTCAAACTAATCACAAAAGTCAATAAGCGGATAATGCACGTTAGTCGATTTGATCACTATAATATATTACCAACGTAAAGCTTTTCCATGGCTTGGTGGAGAGGGGCGGGGGAGAGTTTATAAATCAGAGTTTTTAGCTGCAATATCTCATACGTTGTCCAGATGGAGAACTCAGTAGACGATCAAGGATTTATGAAACCAGGCAAAGATTTCATTCTGAAGGACCTAGCAATTTATCCTCTCATCGGTGACGTTCAACTCGAACTCATTCTCTTCAGAGCATCGTTTCCCTAGAACAAACTCTCTCAGATATATACACATAACAATCTGGTTTGAATGCTGCTACCTTGTTCTAATTAAGAAACTGCTTACATAACGCTGATCGTCATTGGTGGTTTGAGAAAAGAATGAAATAGATGGATTCAACGGGGAAGAAAAAAAACGGAGAGGTAACGATAAGTTGTTTACCGCACAGGTGAAGGTGTTGGCTGGAGACTTTGCCCTTTTCTTAAATTAGTATAAATATCAGCAATTCCACAAACATTCGTCACGGGTCCAAGCAACGGTATAGTTCATTTTCCTTCCCTCCTGGAGAATGAAGAGAAAAAGGAAGAGACGAATCTACCGACATGGAAAGCGTATACTAAAAAAAAACTTTCATCAAACAGAATGTCTTACCCTAAAGCAAGTGGTTACAAATCGCTTAATAAAAGCAATAGCAAATGAGCAGGCCTACAATATACTTTTCGATTATAATGCAAAGTATTTAAACAAACTGCAAACGGTTGCTTTCAATGAACAAATGGTAGCTATCAACGTGCAAACGGTTGCTCTCAATGTGCAAACGGTTTCTAACAATGCGCAAATGATTGATATCAATGTTCACACGGTGGCTATCAATGTGCAAGCGGTTACTCTCAACGTGCAAACTGTTTCTAACAATGCGCAGACGGTTGATATCAATGTGCAAACGGTTGCTCTCAATTTGCAAATTATTTTTATCAATGTGCAAATGGTTGCTATCAATGTGCAAACGATTGCTATCATTGTGCAAACGATTGCTATCAGTGTGCAATCGATTTAGCTAAAGTGCAAACGAATTAATTACATGCGCACACACGCACTGGTTTCCCGAATCATCCGATAGGGTTTGCGGTATGGTTTGTTATCACGCAAGCGACTACCCTTCTACTCTGTGTGACAGGGTGGATTTAATCCACTTATCATAAGATGCCAGCATTACCGACACCGCGACTGTGTGACAGGGTGTATATAAGACGAATTCGGTTACTCATAACCTTAGCATCGATACTACGTAGTACGAAATATACGCAATGTTCTCGAATCATCCGTTTAGGGTTCGCGTCGTGCTGCACTATCTCTCAAGCGTCCAAATATTTAATCGATTACTATATATGACCGCTAGAGTCTCATATACTTATGGATACTCAATATAACGTAATGGGATAACACACACACACACACATACACACACATACACACACACACGCACAAATTCGGGTTAGAACCGGCCTGTGAGTTAGAACCGGCCTATGAGTTAGAACCGGCCTAGCTCATCTACTACACTCAAAATGTGAAAAAAAGCAAAGAGAATAGTTGCACTTTAAACAAGTTACTTTTAGTGAAGAAAATTTTTTATCTGCCTTATAATCTGCAAATAACGCCTGAAATGAACGAAAATTTACGATTTGTTACTTTTTTGATACATTTACGATGATCATATAGATCTCGCCATGTATAAACTATATGGTTAGATATTTATGTTTATCAAAGAAGCTATAATATATAAGTTATTATGATGATTCAACGTTACTTATTCGATGAATTAACAATAATTTGAAAAAGCGTGTATTATTAAAAAAATACTGATTTAAACAGCAACTATTCTCTTCACTTTTCTTCATATTTTGAGCATAGATTATATTTGCAATAACATTCTGTAAAAAAGGAGTAAAAGTTTTTTTTTAATTAATATTGGTGTTTTTTATTTAAATTGGTTTTGCCATTTCTCCTTTAAATCTGGCCAAATATTTGACCAGGGATTCTGAAACAGCACAAAATTCTACATCAGAGTATGTAGAAGCAAAATTTTTTCAATGCCAATAACAAAAACCATCGCATTGTAAAGTCGCTAAAAAATTTGTACGCTTCAGCGCAGAAGTGAGATATTTATTTCCTGTTGTTCCTATAAACTATGTTCAAAAAAATTTTTTTGCTTTACCTATGGATTAATGAAATCCATCTATTTTTAATTTATATTTTGTGATTATTAAAACTTAAAAATGTCTTAGTCTGAACGTTTTAGCAATATACCCAAAAGTTTCCAAATTTTTAAATTGATTTTTTAAAATTACAAAGTTTGCGTTGAAAGTTTATGACTTATTTACTAATTTTTTTTTTTTTTGAATTATTTTAACGTCGCTCTTTTTTATGCTCCCTAACCGCTGCTAATCGGCGACGGAGGTCATACGATGTATTGGTGAAGAAAGCACTTGTTGAACATACATTCGCCAGTGGTGCTTGTATCAATCGGCCGGAGCCGGGAGTCGAACCTGGGACCTCCAGATTACGAGCCCAACGCCCTACCGACCGAGCCATCGCAGGCCTCTTATTTACTAATAAATAGCATCTAAAAAATGTTTATTCAATTATTATTAAAAAAATTATTATTTCTTAAAAAAAATCAAAACGCTATGCCCTTGCTTCTGTTTTAAGCTACCTGAATTATTATTAGTTTATGAATTTTTTTAGATTTTTATTTAATCTACATTATATTAAAGTTATCTTTTTGAGCGATTTAGTAAAAACTCCCCAATTCTTGAGAAAAATACTTAAAACATAGATATTTTATGATAAATATGTGTTACATAAGTTAATGCTTCATATTACTGACAAAAAATTATTATTACAATTACTAAGTGATATTAAAAAAAAACGATAAATTATAATGTCCGTCCGTCCGACAAACATTATCTTGGCGTGAGAGAGAATGAGATAGAGCGAGAGAGGCAGTGAAAGGAAGAGATAGGGAGACAGATAGAGAGAATGAGAGAGAGAATGAAAGATAGAGAGAAAGACAGAGAGAGAATAAGAGAGAGTGATAGAGGAACTGTGAGAGGGAGAGAGTGAGTAAGATTGAGGAAGTGTGAGGGAGAGAGAGAGAGAGAGAGAGAGAGAGAGAGAGAGAGAGAGATTGATTGATTGATTGATTTGAGTTTATTTGGCCTTGGCACTAAAAATAAAATACAGTGTGACTTGATCACAATAAAATATAAAATATAAAAACAATATAAAACAATAAACGTGTATAAATAAAAATAAAACAATAACAATAATAAAAACAAATTATATACAAAATATTAATTTTAACTGAGTATAAGACATATTTCGCAGTATCCTTGTACAATATATAAAATGACAATTTGATAATTAAATTACATAAATGAATTTTCGCAGTAATACATTTGTAGGACTTAATCTAGGTTGAGGTGAGGGATCTGAGGAGCTGTTAAGCTCTCATTTCGCACCCTGTTTTCCCAGGTAGTTTTGTCAAGTTCAAACAGGTGATTGAATAATGTATTTTTGAAATGAATTATAGATGAAGTGACGAATGAAAATGTAGGAAATTCGTTGATGATTTTAGATGCAGTAATGACAAATGACTTGTTTAGAGCCTCTGTGCGAGGAGGAAGATAATGTAGTAATTTTGATGGATGACGAGAAGAGGTGCGAGGGTTATGAGAGTGAGTATTTATTCTTATAAAATGATTAGCCAGATATGTGGGTGAATTATGAGCAATGATGCCGTATGCGAGTGAGCCAATGAGGTATGAGCGTCTGGACTCAACTGATAACCACCTGAGACTTAACCTATAAGGAGTTACATGCTCCCTCCTTGCTATGTCCCCCCACACGAATCGGACCCAAGCATTTAGCAGCCTTTGAAGCTTCAGATTTCTGGTCTGATCGACATCATTAAATACCGCACACGCATAGTCAAGATGCGGAAAGATCAGAGCTTCAACCAGACTTTTCCTAAGACCCCGAGACAACGCCTTTTTATAGTATCGCAATGAATGCAAAACCCTATGTACTCGACTCGAGATACTTAACACTTGTTTTGACCAATCCAGAGAGGGAGAGATCATGACCCCAAGCGATTTAACTTCACATTCATAATTTAAGAGATCTGCTCCCAATCCTACCTTCGGGGCAGTGTTCAGGTCGATACGCGATAAAAAAGCCTGACTACCCAGAATCATAACCTTCGTCTTTTTTACATTTAACTTCAATCCGTTTGTGTGTGCCCATAGGGCTATCGCATTTGCATCTTGTGTGATGCGTTGTACCCCTGCTTCAAAATCTGACGGAAAAAACGAATGGTAGACCTGGGCGTCATCGGCAAACAGCATATAATCGCTGTGTGAAAGAACTTTAGGCAAATCATTTATATAGATAGAAAAGAGTATCGGGCCAAGAACACTGCCCTGAGGCACTCCCGCTTTTATCTCGAGCCAGTCCGACAACACACCTGTCTCGCTCTCTACCGCTTGCATGCGACCTACAAGATATCTATAAAACCAACTTAATGCGTTGTCCGAGCAACCAATCCCACACAGCTTTTGAATGAGTTTACCATGAGGCACAGTATCGAATGCCTTAGAGAAGTCAAACAGGATGAGAATCGTGATCTTCCTAGCATCGATGGCTCTTCTAACGTCGTCTAGGACACCCAGGAGTGCTGTCTGGGTACTATGCCCCCTGCGAAAGCCTGCTTGTCTGTCAACAAGAATATGATTTTTCACAAGATATTCAGACAACTGATTATGTACAAGTCTCTCCAAGATTTTCGAGAGTTCGCAAAGCTTCGCAATCGGCCTCGTATCTGAGCACGATTCTACCCTGCTTGACTTCGCCAACAGAAATAGTAATACCCTTTTCCAGCTCTCCGGAAAATAGGCGGCTGAGAGCATATTATTAAAGAGATCAACAAGGTGCAGTGTTAATTGAGGCTCTAATAACTTAATCATTTCAACGGATATGCCATCAATCCCCACTGCCCTTGAGGACGCTCCCCGAATTATTACGCTGAACTTCTTTCGCGGTTATGACAGAGAAATGAAAAGAAGGAGAAGAAGGTGATTTGGGACAAGAGTTGCATATTATGGTTGAAAATGATTGTACGGAAAGTGGTTGAATATGATTTGAAACTGAAGCATAATGACAATTTAACTGATGAGGTGAGAAAAATTTAAATGG
The DNA here is from genome assembly GCA_026168455.1 of Theocolax elegans. Classification (NCBI taxonomy): domain Eukaryota; kingdom Metazoa; phylum Arthropoda; class Insecta; order Hymenoptera; family Cerocephalidae; genus Theocolax; species Theocolax elegans. The sequence continues at coordinate 12,448,506 of CM047431.1, forward strand.
TGATGGATTAGTTTTAGTTCTGAGGCCCATATTTTTTAGGCATTTCCACGATTTCTTTGGGTCTTTCGTGCTACTAAGTTTCTTTGCCAAAAAGTGGAACATACTTGTGTTGACAGTATTCGAGACCTGATTTCTAAGACCCTTATACACATTATAATCGTCAACAGAACTTGAAGCACGAAATCTATTAAAAGCTGCATTTCTGACTTTAATACTTTCTTTGATTTCCCGAGATATCCAGGGCTTGTGGCTTGTTTTGATGGAGTGAAAAGTTACAGGTGCTAACTGGTCAAAAGTGAATAAAATTGATTTACATATAAATAATAATGTGGATGAAATGGTGCTATGAACATTTTGAGATGAATGAACTTGTTGTGAATACTGACTAGGTTGATAATTGTTCGGAGATATGTCCATGAATTCAGACTGGTCAGGCCAAGGATGAGGGATCGATTTCGATGAGGAAGAGGAGGTTATGTATGATTCGAATGTAGTTGCGAGATTATGAAGGTTGACCCCCTCCAAATTTCGTTTACCAATTACCTTCACCTGAGACTGCTCATTTTCAATCCGAAGAGAGATACTGATGGCATCATGTCCAGCTGAGAAAGGAGCCGACGTCTTAAAGTATTCATGTTCAGGTACCGGTTCACGAATGAGGAAGAGGTCTAACCACGTGTGAGATGGCCCACTTGATGTCATCGCGTGATGTGTTGGCTCTGACTGGATGAGCGAAAGTCCCAGAGCCGTCAGATTTGCTCTAAACCTACTTGCCATGGTATTGGTAGAGTTCATGTCAATGTTGAAATCCCCAGTGACCATGACATATTTGTATCGCAGTAGTATGTCTGACAAGACCTCAAAAAACTCCGTGGGATAAGCGGCCGAAGGCCTACGGTAAACAATTGCTAAAACCATAGAAACTGCTTTGCCTGTCAAACATAACACCAGCTATTCAGGAGCATTCGAAAAGATAGGTTCAGAGTGCGCGATGATCCTTACCCCAAAACTCTCACGCACATATGCCGCCACACCGCCCCCCTCCTTACCCTCACGATCCAATCGATACAATGCATAGCCCGGCAGTTTAATAATTTCTGAAGAATCGTGGCTTGTAAGGAAGGTTTCGGTAATCGCGATGACATCATGAGAGGCTGGATGAACTATTGCTTCGTTGGATGCAAAATGTGTTTTTAGGCGATTTATATTAGATTGAAAAATGGAGAGTGACTTCCATGATTTCGATGATTTTGATGATTTTGATGGTTTAGATGTTTTGACCCGACCAGCCCCGTCTCACTTGGTGTGAGATGGAGAGAGAGGAGGAAAGTTAACAAAATCTGCCTCCGAACTTATACGCTTCAGCGGTCCGTCCCTCACCTCACGCATAAAAACTATTAAATCTATAACTATGGGCCTCGCATAGCCCAGCTCTCTCGATTTACATATGGCCGCCTGCCATAGCTCGAAAACAGGCTTCGGCCAAAGGGGCCTGAAAATAATGCATTATCACCACCCTCGCCGAAAATATCCCGCGCCTGGCGTCCCTTCAGGAGTCTAGCCTTTACGATGATCGCATCTCTGAACGTTGCTGATGAAATTTTTATCACCATACCTTGCGTGAGCTTCGGAGCCGCAGGAGAGCCCGCCGAGTTTGCTTTTAACCGCGGAGTCCAAGGACGAAAGTCTATTACCTGATTGTTTAACTTCGGAAGTTTCAGCACCTCAAATATATCCGTTAGAAGTTCATTTTCCGTCTTCTTCGCATCCTTGGGCAACCCGGTAATGATTAGCTAGCGTGTGTCCTTAGATGTAAGTTGGGACACTGCAACTACATCCTTACTACCCTTTTCCAAGCTGCTGACCCGGTCTTCTAACTTGCCCATACGCGCATTTATGGCCGTAAACTTTATGTCGATTTCCTCCTCGATCACGCTAACCTTCGCTTTTAATTCTTTGATTTCGGTTTTCACCTCGTCAACTTTGCCCTCGACACGATTTACTACCTCCAACACTGATTTCATGTCGCTTTGTAAGCTTTCCCGCAAACTTCGGGTGAATACATCCCGCCACGGTGGCAAACCGGCTGCCATTGTTACGGGGTTGCTTGGCGCGCCGTGTGCCGCCTGATTGGGCTCTGTGGGCGGAGCGCCGCGAGGTTGCTTCGCAACCTGCGACGTTGATGGCGACGGAGGCGAGGCTACACGCTTAGCATAAGAGGTGGTAGGGGTAGGCGTGGTCGCCGACGCGGCACTGTAGGTCGCGAAAGACTGGCGCGGTAACCCGGGCGGTGGCGCCCTCGTATTATTCGGAGCTGAGTCTAATACCTTCTATCGTGATTTCGCAAGCACACAACAGCGCTGCTCGGTCGAGCCCGGCACGACCTCGAAACAATTTGTATGGGCAATATTATTACAAAGATTACACACCTCTGTGTAGTCCTTGCGCGTCAGTCGTGCTCCGCAAACGAAACAGCCTCGCGGTGTTGCCATGTTCGCACGGTAATTTTCGCAACGTTGGTGTAGTACCCGTGTGTGATTTTCCCGCCCAAACTTTGCCGCTCTGAGATTCCTCCAGCTAACCTCCAAGATTTTTGCAATTTAATTTAGTAATTTGCAGACAGCTGTCTACAGTAAATATGCATCTAATTTAATAGGTACAAACTGTAGACAGCGGGCGTCTAATTTGCCTTGCGCTGAAAACTCGAATTGGTCGCGTGAGTACAACAATTATAAAAACCGTACGGAGAAGTAAACAGATGTCTTTGTACTCACCGCGCCAGAGAGAGAGAGAGAGAGAGAGAGAGAGGGAGAGAATGAGAGATAGAGAGATAGAGAGATAGATAGATAGAGATAGATAGAATCTTTATTTGGTATTTCGGGGAAAAATCCCCGCATACATATTATGAACATAATCTGCGCAGTAACAAATAAACTAAAATAAAATAAAACATAATGGTAATCAAAATTAATCAAAACGAAACACTCATCACGCTAGAGAACAGATAACAAAGTAACATGAGATCATAAATACACAGATAAACATATAAATAGATAACTGAATAAATAAGTATCAATAACAACAATAAAAACAGTAAAGTAAACATAACAATAACAATATGAAATATAAAATAAAATATAAAATATAAAGAGAGAGAAAGTGAGTGAGAATGAGAGAGAGAATGAGAGACAGAGAGAGAGAAAGAGAGAGAGAGAGAGAGTATAAGAGAGAGAATGAGAGATAGAGACAGAGAACGAGAGGTACAGAGCGAGAGAGAGTATGAGAGATAGAGACAGAGAACGAGAGGTACAGAGCGAGAGAGAGTATGAGAGATAGAGACAGAGAACGAGAGGTACAGAGCGAGAGAGAGTATGAGAGATAGAGACAGAGAACGAGAGGTACAGAGCGCGAGAGAGTATGAGAGATAGAGACAGAGAACGAGAGGTACAGTGCGAGAGAAAGAATGAGGGAGAGAGTGATATAGTGCGAGTGTGAGAGCGAGTTAGAATGAGGGAGAGAGTGATGTAGTGCGAGTGTGAGAGCGAGTATGAATGAGGGAGAGTAAGGGAGTGCGAGAGTGAGAATGAGTAAGAATGAGAGTCTGTGACGAATGAGAGATAGAGAGAATGAGAGAGAGAGAGAGAATGAGGCAGAGAGAGAAAACGAAAGTTAGAGTAATAGAGTGCGAGAGTGAGAGCTAGGTCCCGGTTCAAATCCGGGCTGAAGCTGTTTTCATTGAAATTTCGAAAATGTCTGAAGAGTTGAACTTTATTTTTCATACAATAAATTATAAGAATATTGCATTTTTCAAGGTTTTCTCGGCGACATATTGTATTATAATAACTTGTAGCTTTGTAAAATGATAGATAATTACATAACGGAGGGCAACTAACTCCTGTTTTTGTATAAATTTGTTTTTATTAATTGTTATAAGTAAATTAGTTATTTTTTTGTCTGCTATTTTCTGGTGCGAAATTTGCATTTGTAATTGAGTATGATACCCACTTAAATAAGTTATCATTCGACATAAGAAGGTTTAAAACGTGTAATGAACGAAAAATTGCTGAAATGAGTTTTTGGTATGACATCTTACCTGGGATATGATCTGAGATCTCCAGTGAGATTTTTTAATGGGTATATATATATTTATATATATGGGTGGTTCTCTGTGACATCGAAGATGAAAAAAATAAATATTGCTATAACTGTGGGAATATGTTTTAGAGGTATCCAGTAGTTCTCCTGAATTTTTTCAGATTTTTTCTTGGCTATTATTTTAAGTTACAGAGAGTCAAAGTGGACATTTTAGCACTTTTTGGCATTATATGCCCATTTTCATGAATTTTTAGCTCCCAGGGGATGCATTTTTCACTAAAAACATAAGTATGACTTTTTTTGTAAAATTTTTCGAACTTTTCATTAAAAATACTTTTAAATACATAAATGTATGCTGTCAAACTGTTGTAAGCCATTTAAACCTTAAATAGTGAAAATCAGCAATTCTGCTCCGGACTTTGGTAACCTAATACTGTCTAAAAGATGTCTTTTTATAGTCAGAAATTGCCTAAAAATTTCCAGAGTGGGTCTAAATCATTAAGATCACTTATGGTCAAAATATCCGGGAAAAGTGCCCGAAATATTAATAGAAATGTATATTTGTTGCCTTATAACGATGAATCTAGTAGCATGATCATTGCAAAAAAATTTATGCACTTACCTTGGAATGGTAGAAAAGTATCTCCACTTGTTTCCCTAAAAATACAAATATTATTATAAAATTATAAAAAATTATTTTTTATACATTTATAATGCTGGATTTTTAGTTTTACATCCCTTACAAGAATTATAATACTAATCTGAAGGATGACTATAAAAGTATCAACATTATTATTATTATTATTCAGCAATACATTGTTTAGATTTCACAAACTTGTCACTGTCACGTTATCATATTATTCATTATAATTATATATCCGATTTATTTATATATCTTTTGTATTAAATACGTATATTCAGTTATTGTAATAATGATGTTTATATATTTATAGTAATCCTTCAGATTAGTATTATAATTCTTGTAAGGGATGTAAAACTAAAAATTTAGCATTATAAATGTTTAAAAATTAATTTTTTACATTTGTATAATAATATCAAAAACACCTTCCAAGAAGGTGTCAAAACCCACAAGTATTTTGTGTTGACACCTTTTTTATATGTAACTTATATATATTTATATATATATACAGTTTCTGCAATTGAAAGTACTGAAATCAAAGCGGCATAATCGACAAGTATTTTGTATATCTTACCGTAAATTTGTGATTAATTAAACATTTACATATATTTCTTAAACTCCAGAAAAAGTTCTGTACTGAAATCAAAGCGGAATCAACAAGTATTTATTTTTTAAAAATACAAATATCTATTAAAGTGAAAACAAACATTTTTTCAGAAAAGCATCCTACAAATTTACATTTCAATTCTAGTCCTGTCATGTCCTACAAGCAATAAATAAATAATTTTTTAATAATTTTATTAATTTCTGCAAAACTGATAAAAATCAAATTTCTGACTTTTTTATTCTCTTTAAATACACAATGTCTATCCTTCCCGTGTCTTACAGCAATAGATAAACAATTTTATATAATAGTAATAATATTCATTTGTGCAAAATTAATTTCTTCAAAACTAATAAAAAAGTAATGTCTCTCTTTTTTATTCTCTTTAAATAAAATAATACTTGCACCACTCGTTGAATTGCTTTCTTTCTCTTGTATGTTAAGTCTATAGACAACTATTAAGAAGAAGAGCAAGAAAAGTGCGAAAAACTCGCCAAACTCTTCTTCAAGCGAATACGAAGCAGCCGCTGTGTACGGTACTTCCAACGTCGCTAATAGTTTTCAGAAACGATACGGCAAATCGAATAATGGAGTGAGTGCCTCCAATCCGAAATCCGTATCGTAGGTGCCTGTTTCTCAACAGTCACCTGGGCAACAAAAACAGAGCTCGTGCAAAAGAGAAAGACGTGTTTTGACGAATTCTCAACTGCCCCAGCAAAATGCTTTTGTCCCACAAATGGCACAAAACCTGGTGAGGTATGTGCAACCACAGGCGACGGCAATAAATCCAACGAACCTGAGCACCAACTTTGTCGGCGTGTGTTTCACATGCCAAAAAGTCAGTCATAGGTCGTCGGATTGCCCGAGCCGAACATGCTACCGATGCGGAAACATTGGGCACTCCGCTGAGCAGTGCTCTACCGAATTGGTAGCAAAGGAGTGCCAGCTGTGTGGAACTAGTGGCGTTACACTCCAAACATGTCCTAACTGCGTCAGATTCCTCCAAAACGTGGGAAACCTGAACGCAGGGCACCCGAGCTGCCCCGGGCGCCCTGCACTGCAGTAAGTAAACCGCATGGTTTACAAGGGCAAGAGTTTAAGGTTGGAGAACCCTCTAAACTCTTTAAGAGGTCTAGCAAATCATTTGCTGACTTCTCTAAAGTCCTTAACGGAGATCAAATTCCCTCTCAGACCGAAGTTGGTGTTGAAAGTAAGTCTGAGTGTAAGGATCCTAAACGTTCTGGGGATTCGACAGATGGAAAAGTTCTTAGAACACAACCTGTCAATCCCACCCGAGCTTTGCAAGGTAAATCAGAACAAGGAACCTTATTAGACCAACAAAAGCGTGAGGCTAAAGATTGGTCTAAGGAACTCCAAAGGCAAATATACTCTGATAGCAGAGATATTATTGGTGAAGAAAGCGTAAAGAGATCGTTATCTCAGCCGCTTAGCACCATCGGAGTGAACGACCTTGGTTGTTGCTCATCGTCACCCCGTTGTGACACACCTAGTAATGAGGACAAGAAGCCCTTGGTGGAGAAGGAAATTGTCCTCAACAACGAGCCCTTGGTGGAGAAGGTAGTTATCAATGGTGTGCATAACATGAACCGTACAAGCTCGTTGCCGAGAAGTACAGTTCAGGGGGGGGGGGCAGATGCCGTACCAAGTACGTCTAAAATGACGCACACGGCATCGACTCCTAACGACGATAGTCAAACCGATCAGATAATTGCTGGAATCCAATCGGATAACCGGCTATTCTTTTTGGTACGACTCGGTGGAAAGGACTTTAAAGCACTTTTCGATCCTGGCGCCATGGTCTCTCTTGTACGATCAGATGTTGTCGAACAGTACAAGTTTAAATGGAGACCTGTCAAGGTTATCGTGAAAGGTGTGGCTGGACCAGCTCTTAAAGTCCTTGGCCTAATTGACATCCTATTCTGTGTAGAAGGCCTTGATGGCAATATCCAACTGAGAATTGTAGAGAATATTGAGCATTCCATCATTGTCGGTATGGATTTTCTACAACATTGGAATATGGAAGTCAAATTAGGCGAAGCTATTTGGCGTATTGGCGAGAGTGATTGGAGACACTTCGTCAGAGATACATCTCATGACATCGATTCGAGGATTTCCGCTGAATGTGCTGGTATAATTGAGATACAGGACGACCAGCGGAAACAAGGCAAAGAGTTAGTTGAAAGCCTACTCTTGCCCTCGGAAGACGTCCACGGCTTTACGACGTTGACGGAGCACCACATAGAGGTTGAACGTGGTGCAAGACCGGTTCGTCATAAGCCATGACGTATGTCTCCCAAGGTCCTCGAATTTGCCCAGAGTGAGGTCAAAAAGATGTTTGACAAGGGCATTATTGAACCGAGTGCGAGTGATTGGTCAGCTGCTCCGGTCATCATCCGCAAGGACGAAGGAAGTTATCGCTTCTGTATCGATTTTCGAGACCTTAATGCAGTCACAAAACGTGATTCTTATCCAATTCCTAATATGGATACCATACTGGATAAGCTGCATAATGCAAGGTACATATCAAAAATCGATCTTAAGAAAGCGTACTTCCAAATATTAATGGCCGAGGCGAGCCGGCATTATACTGCATTTGCTGTACCAGGGTCGGGGCTATGGCAGTTCATGAGAATGCCTTTTGGCCTCATGAATGCTCCTATGACCTTTGCACGGCTTATAGATGCAATTTTCGGGCCTAAGGTGGAACCTCATGTGTTTGGTTATTTAGACGACTTGATCGTCATTACCGAAACTTTTGAGGACCATCTAAAATGGCTCGAATACGTACTAAGGACGTTGAATGACGCTGGACTCGAAGTGAATCGAGAGAAGTGTGAGTTCTGTTGTTCCAGCGTAACGTTCCTTGGGTACAAATTGGACGCGGACGGCTTGAGGCCTGACGAGGAACGAGTCGCTCCAGTCCTTAATTACCCTACTCCTCGTAATGTCAAACAGCTGAGATCCTTTCTCGGGATGGTAGGCTGGTACTCTCGATTCATTAATCGAGAGAGAGGAGGAGGCGTTCTGTCAGCTTAGAGTTGCGTTAGCTGGAGCGCCTGTATTAGCCCGTCCAGACTTTTCTAAGCCATTTACCGTCCAAAGTGACGCTAGTGACTTAGCAATAGGTGCGGTGTTGACGCAACTGGACGACGAGGGTTTCGAGCATCCGATTGTCTACGTCAGCCGATTATTAAATCGCGCTGAACGTAATTACATGACAACGGAAAAAGAATGCTTGGCTCTCATATGGGCTATTAAGAGATTAAGACCATACATTGAGGCCTATTGATTCACGGCTGTGACCGACCATAGTGCTCTCATATGGCTCAAAAATCTCAAAGAGCCGTCGGGTAGGTTGGCACGATGGATACTTGAAATGCAGCAATGGGACTTTGAAATAGTGCATAAGAAAGGAGCCTTGCACTATGTCCCGGACGCGCTTTCTCGTGCCGTCAACCCAGACCCCGACGAAGAAGAGATTGCCTCGTTCGAAGTAATTACAGACCCATGGTATATTGCTAGATTAAACGATGTACGCTCATGCCCTTAAAGATTTCCGGAGTGGAAAATTGAGGATGATATGCTATATCGTTTTACAAGTGATAAACTCTTGGACTTTGTAACAGAACGAGAGGAAGGCTGGCGTCTTGTGCTACCCTTAGAGCAGAGGAACCGAGTTCTAGTAGATTCTCATTTCCACCCAGCTATGGGTCACATGGGAATTGAAAAAACTTACGAACGCGTTGCAAGAGATTACTATTGGCCAGGTATCTACCACGATACCCACCAATTTGTCTTACGGTGTCTGATATGTCAGAACTATAAGATGTCTCAAGCAGGTCCGCAAGGTTTATGATTTAAATTGACCGTACACTTTCCTAAGGTGCGTAAGGCATGTCTGCTAAACTGGCACCAAAGTATGACAGACCCTTTGAAGTTAAAGAAGTACTATCCCCAGTAGTTCTGAGACTAGAAGAGTCTGGTCGGAAACGGACCGAGGTACACATATCCGATGTGAAGAGATATGTACCACCTCGGATTGCCATGTAAAGCGGTAGGAAAAACGTATCAACGTACGTGAGAACAGTCAGCGAAGGCTGGGCCTGGTGACTGTATGCCACGTCAATATCATACGAAGCACGAAGAATTATTGAAGCAGCCTCCAATTGAAGAAAAGAAGAAAAGCGTACAGCGCGCAGTCGTGGATAGATTGTGCCTTTCTTTCGACTCGACCTTCCCGAGGGAAGTGGATTCTAGGGGGGGGGGGGGCTTTGTGACGGAAATCGTCACACAATCTATTCACGACGAATAGAGTATTTAAATTGTCGAATTGTAAGTCGTCGAAGCCTTTCGTATGTCAAGGCCAACCGACGACATTTGAGTATGTGACGAAAGAGTGTGTGAGTTTCCCCACTCTCATCCCATTTTCGAGAAATTAGGCGATCGCCTAATCAGTGCGTAATGATCCGTCGATCGAGACGGATTATTACATTGTCTAGACGTTCCGTACTGCTCGTGAGTGCCGAGAGTGCGCCCCACCCCCATCCTGCATTAAGCTCTGTGAACGGTTGTTCCGGAGCAGAGCTAGGTGCGGAGACCCGGGTGGCTGAACGCGTGTTCTGTGCTTGTGAGTGTGTGTAACCAAGGACGGGGTCGTGCGCGAGTGATACCGCGGATCGCGACTCGCTCGCCGCGGCAAGGGCCGCCTTCACCACCTCAACCACCGGTCGTCCTCTTGTCAAGGAGGTCGACCAGTCGCCGAGGATCGGCTGGGCCATCCCCGAGGAGCGTTCGGTAAGTGTTATTTATTATCGTGACCCTCCCCCCTCCCTTGTGTGTGTGTGTGTACCACGGGAGTGTGTTCGAGTACAGCGGTACTCGAACAGCGGTTCCTGGGAGCGAAACCTGTCGCAGGCGAGGATCTCGATCCGACAGGTTTCCCGGGACTTCCGCCCGCGCGTGTTCTGTATTGTCGCGGCACACGGCCTGGATGGCCAATTGTTAAATATATTAAAATAAATGTTTTAATCTTTTTATTTTAATTCATTGTGTGTTTATTTTATTTCTCCCCGCTCCCGCCGACATTCGTTAATATTAATTTATATCGTGTCGAGGCAAGGAGGATTGCCCGAATCCTCCATACCGATCGTCCCAGCGAACTCGTGTTCCTGGCGACAGCCCGCAGTTCACGAATAAATAAATTAATTGTGTGCGCGGTATTGGGCAACGCGGCCCAACGGTTAATTTAATTACATTAATTAATTAATTTCACCCGGGCACGCGAATACCACGTCACAACCTCTAAAATATATTCCCACAGTTATAGCAATATTTATTTTTTTCATCTTCGATGTCACAGAGAACCACCCATATATAAGTAAACAATATATCAAAAATTGTAAAAACAAATCGTTATTTCTATTTGAACTTCTAATATTTGTCATCCTAGTACATGTGGTATTTTAAATTCTAATTGGAATGTTATAATTAATAATTTATTAATATGAATCGATCTATTATGAATTATATAAAGTTTATCAGGTATTAATGTAAATAATAATAATATTAGAATTAACTATTGGGAATAACAAAAATTGTTAATGATATAAATAGTAAAAATGATCATTCTTCTATTAATTATTAAGGATTTATCCTAACAAATTATATAATTGTAAATTTTTTTTTTTATTTTTTAAATTTGGTAGATTCCACGTATACCCTTCTCGGGTTTGTACGTACGTATTCGCTACACCTTTATTTATTCCTGTTTTTGTTTTTTTTTTCCAATTTTCCGCCTGTTACCCCACCTTCTCGCATTCGCCCGGGGTTATGCCCGTGGAGAGAGGGAAAACCTGTGGCCAAACCCCGTGGGATAAATGCCTGTTAGGAAAACCTCCTCCGAGAAGGGCGGTGCATTCGAGAACAATTCTGTTTGGGTGGCAAGGTCACATTGCGTAGACTTTAACACCGAAACCGAATGTCTCACACCTCCCGCTCACGTTGTGGAATGTGAAAAAACACCTAACCAATCATTAAAGCTATCCCTACTAAAAATTATCACGTGATTATCGCGTGGATAACTGCGTGATTATCACGTGGATATTTACGTGATAATCACGTGAGATTTTCGACCATTTTTCCACGTGATTATCACGTAAATATCCACGTGATAATCACGTGATATATGAAAATTTTTGTTTTTTTATAAATGTAATCTTAGACACGGAGTTGATGGGATTCAATATCACAGAAACTAAACTGGCCATTCACAAAAAAACTCCTTTATTCGCCATGTTATTAATATACGAGGCAAAGTAAAGGCATAGAATATGACCCAAGTCGCTTTTACCTTCCTACTTTGCCTCCATATAAGCCCTATGTGCACGCTAATCTATAGCGGGTAACTGGCAGCCACCTATCGGTCGAAACTGTTTTGAAATATGACAACTGCACTTGCTCACAGTATTACCAGTTACGACCGATAGGTGGCTGCCAGTTACCCGCTATAAATTAGCGTGCGCGTAGGGCTTATATATTACTTTGCCTCGAATATTAATAACGTGGCGAATAAAGGATTTTTTTTTGTGAATGGCCAGTTTAGTTTCTGTGATATTGAATCCCATCAACTCCGTGTCTAAGATTACATTTATAAAAAAACAAAAATTTTCATATATCACGTGATTATCACGTGGATATTTACGTGATAATCACGTGGAAAAATGGTTGAAAATCTCACGTGATTATCACATAAATATCCACGTGATAATCACGTAGTTATCCACGCGATAATCACGTGATAATTTTTAGTAGGGATGTCCGAAAAACGGTCACCCATCCAACAAGTAACCGCGCTCGGCGCTGCTTAACTTTCATGACCGGCCGAGGTGCGCTTCCGCCACTCCGCCACCGTGTAGGTTAATTATATAATTGTAATATTTATTTAATTACTAGTACTATAAATTATTTTACTAAATAGTTTTTAAAAAATAATTTTTTGAATATTACATTACATTGAAATTTGATGGTAAAGAATTATTATGTTAACAATACTATTTAACTGCGAGTGAAGCGAGCATTTTGGCTAGTATATTAATTATAATATTTATAGATGGTAAAAGAATTTATTGTTCGTCAAAAAATAGTTTAATGAAAAAAACTTCGATTGATCTCTGCGAACTCAGCTTTTTATTTTGTGCCTACGTTTCGGACGTTTCTTTGACCGTCCCTTTTCAAGGCTATACAAAAAATATACTCGTTAAAATTTACAATTTCGCACAAATTGATAAAGCAACAATAATAAAACACATTTAGTACACTCTTACCAATAAAAAAGGCGCAGAGATGTTAAGTTTTCATATTAATTACACCACAATCCTCCATCGATATCGCACAACTATCAAATTAATTAAATTAAAATTAATATTAAAAACTTTAAGCCGAATACAAACTAAAGAAGAAGAAATATTATACAATTAAAATTAAAAGGTCTTATTACCTTCGCACAACCCTCCACTCTACATGCTAAGAAGAAAAAACGAGGACCTCCCCGAAGGGAGTCCTGTACAGTAGTGAGACTTATATACTAATTATAGCATCGTCTAACCGCTTACAATACATTTCAGCATATACATATACCAATGTGTACATATACACATATAGTATATGTATAACGTGTATACTAGTAAGTACACACCTGCAAACCGTATCAAAATAATAAAAGAGCTCATATATTGCGGGCCAAACGAACTGAAACTTCTCTCATGTATTAGGCGATCACGCGCCGCGAAGAAGTAACACACTCGGCCTGTTAAACCCAAGCTTGCTAGGATTCCCCCCCAGCGGCTCATAAGATGTGCCACCTCCATGCGCCGCGTAATCCCCCCATACCCAGAGACTGAACACATCAAGTGGACGGCCAAGCGAAAGAGTTAACAAATATCGATGAATAAATACCGCCTACGCACATAACATTTTCACACTGTCAAGCGTAACTTTAAAAACATATATAAAGCCCTATGTGCACGCTAATCTATAGCGGGTAACTGGCAGCCACCTATCGGTCGAAACTGTTTTGAAATATGACAACTGCACTTGCTCACGGTATTACCAGTTTAAAAACATATATAAAGTTACAAAGAGTAAAAACTGAATGAGTAATTTGATGACTTTACTACTCTTTAAGTAACGTTAAAAATTCCAAAACAACACCTTTTAAACGACTAAACAACTAAAATTACTCTTTGAACAGTGCAAAATATAAAAATTACTTTTTACAATAGGGTAAAAAGTAAAAATTGTCCTTTAAAGAAAGAATGAAGTGGAACTATTGCTCTATTGAAAAGTATAAACTAATATAATCTGAATGGACTATTACCAATAACTGGAGTTGTAGTGAATTTCACCATGTTTAAACAATTCTTAATTTATACTAGACTGCAGTCACTGGGAAGTCTATTGAGACTATACGCAAGCTATTATATTTATATAAAGTTTCTATTTTACTTCACGAGTATATCCTGTCAAGAGACTTTGTGTCAAACAAATAAAAGTAAAACAAACCAATTGATAAGAATTCAACACATATGATAGCTTGTGTATAATCTGAATAGACTTTCCAGTTACTCGAGTAATATAATAGTATTGTACTATTTATTTCTAATCACTGAAGCTGTAGTAAATTTCACCATGTTTAAACAATTCTTAATTTATATCCACTAGACTGCAGTCACTGGGAAGTTTATTGAGATTATACGTAAACTATCTTATATATGTAAAGTTTCTATTGCTCTCGAGAGACTTTCTGGGAAATAAATAAAACTAAAACAAACCAATTGATAGCAATTCATCACATGATAGCTTGCATATAATCTGAATGGACTTCCCAGTTACTCGAGTAATATAATAATTGTACTATTCATTTCCAATCACTGGAGCTGTAGTGAATTTCACCATGTTTAAACAAAATCTTGTAACATGTATGCCCTATCTACATAACTTTTGGTTTTATCGGTTTCATCATAAAACATTTTATCAAATTCTGGATGTCCAACGTACCGAAATTTTAATTTACTGTGTGACTTTGACTGCAACGTGCAAAGCATTGTATCGACAACCTTCCTATGATTATAAAAAATTAAAAAAATTAATTTTTAATCAGAATTAATTGAGAAAATTTAAATTAATAAAAAATTTGTCACAATAAATGAATGTTGAATACTTTATATTTTGATATAAAACTATAACCAAACAAAATGTATGTCAACAGAGAGTACTGAGCTGACAGTAGCAGTATAATATAGCGCCCTCTCGCTGACACTTCTAAACTAAATGTCCTACTGCCAATCGTTGGGAGCTCTGTACGCGTTCTTTGACCGGCTGGCACGCAACGCTGTCTTTCTATCTCACACATCTTCCATATTGCTATCTCTTTTCGCTTTCTATAGACATATATATACATAGGGAGACGAAAAAAGGGAAGAAACAAAAATCGAGAAAAGGAATTCAGCAAGCAATATCTTTGGCATCGATTTTCTTAATTATACGTGAATGAATTCGGACAAAATTTTTTGTACAGTGAGGGTTAGCAATAAGGAAATTAATGCGTGTCCAATAGCACAAAATAAATAAGTAATATTGAAGTGGTTAAATAGTAAAAATCTGGGGGGGGGGGCTAGTTAGCTAGCCGCGCCTTTTGATAATAAGTTATTGTCGTAATTCATTATTAAAAATTAAAGAATTACCAGTTGAACTTTTTTTATATGCCCAGGCGATAAATCGATATTCGAACAGTATACCTGTTTTTGTTCTTTATATTAACAACAAAGATGACACATCTATAAGTATAAACATCCTGTCATCAATTGTTTGATTATCCGTGATCGAATATGTCTTCGCATGGTGTCCAACTTGCAGTCACGTAGCTTATTCAAGTCTTATTCAAGTGATTGACCAGTAATATTTTAGTGCAATATATTAATTATTATTAGATAAATAATTTGTGCATTGTCGTTACTTCGTGTGCGTTTCAAACTTGTGCAATAGCATGAGAGTGCAGAATTGTTCAAATAAGGTACGTGCACTTATATTTTTAAATCTTGTAAGCTTTCCCCGTTGAAAAAGTTCCTATTGTTTCAGTATTGATTCTGTGATGAAGTCATTATGGAATTAATAAATAATAGCTGCTGATATTGATCAAAATCAATACTCACTCAGTAGAAAAAGTTCTCACCAAAATGCAAAACTGATTTCTTACTCAATTAGTACAAAATCAGTAATGAATCAATGTTGTATCATTATGGAATCAGTACTGTATCAATTTTGAAATTATTAAATTGAAGAAGGGCAATGTGCCCTTATAAATTCAGTATTCAATCAATTCATAATCAGTGTCCAATCAATACCCTGTTAAAAAAATTAATGCTGATTCAGTACTGATTTCTCTAAAAAAAAATAAAATAAATTTTTTTTAGATAATTCTCTAAAAAAAATTAGGTAAAAACAGATAAAATTGTCAAAAAAACATAAAATAAATAAAAAAAAGTATTATTGAGTGATTTTTTGTCGTCCATGCAGTGTATTTAGGAGTAGTTTAGGTTTTCCTCGATATTGATGAACAAACCATATTTATTTATTTGGCGACGTTTCGATGGATATCCTCCATCCTCATCAGGCTATACCTTTTTTTTTAATTAAAAAATGATTTCATTTTACAAAATCTTTTTAACACAATTTTTACATATATCTAAGTTACTTACTATTTCGTCAATATACAGGTATACAGTATTAACAGCATCTCTGATGCGTCGCTCTATAATTGAAAACAATGATTAAAATAACAAACGTTCAACAATTTTTGCACAGATATTGAGGTTATATATAACATACCTTTCCCCTATTGTTGTGTCCATAATCAACACAAAAAATTGAAAATTAAATAAATACTTGAAGAACATTACAAAATAAATTAACACATAGTCACACATACTAAGCAAAAGGCAGTCAAATATTAAAATAAAGCAAACAATGTATATCACAGACGGTTAATACTGAAAAATTTTGAAATCTCACGTCCCCCGTTTTCAGAGACACCTATGCGATCAATCTTAATCAGATCGACAACACAGTCATCCTCACTACAGGCGCGAAACTTCAAATTACTTACATCATGTGTACTGATATGTAATAAAAATTAATAAATTATTTATGATTATTTACAAGAGAACTCAAAAAATTTTTTATAAGACTAAATTAAAATTTACCATTTCAGTAAAAATTTTATCCCGTTGAAACAAATAATAATTGGTAATAAAAATTTTATAATTAAATTTAAATAGTTAAGTATTTTATTAAATTTTTAAATATAGTAGATTAACTTAACAATTTTTATAATAATCCAAAATCTTTTAATTGTGAACCTAAATGAGAAGAAATTAAAAAAACCAAAAATATATATTTGAATTTACCGCGCCGCGCATCGTTCAAGAACAATACGCGCAGTAAGAATCGATCAATACGCAAGTCAATCACTCGCCTTATCCAAACATCTGATCGATATACATTAACTTGAGGTTACGTCATAGGGGAGAGATACACATTATAATTTAAATTTTAATTTAATACTATTGATAATGTCACTGTAATGTTGGCTAAGATGTCTAGTATCGTCTTTGCAATTGATCGCATTTTGTATTGTAAAATAGAAAAAACAATTATAGAAGAATTAGTTTTAAGACAAGAAGTTAGAACCAATGTAATAAAAAGAAAGTTAGATTTAATACATAAGAAAAAATTCGATAAGTTATATATTTGTAAAATT
Organism: Theocolax elegans; assembly: GCA_026168455.1. Taxonomy (NCBI): domain Eukaryota; kingdom Metazoa; phylum Arthropoda; class Insecta; order Hymenoptera; family Cerocephalidae; genus Theocolax; species Theocolax elegans. The sequence goes on from CM047431.1 coordinate 12,465,681, forward strand.
GAAAACAATGGTAATAAGCGGACTAATTTCTCAAATAATTGTGATCTGCAACAGAATAGAATCACTACAAATAATAAGTGGTTTGTTAATTTGACTAATACAAATATTCCAGATGAGGTTAAAGATATAGTAAGTTTAGGACAAAAATATAGTACAAGTAACAGTTTTGACAAACATACAATAATTGAATATGTAAAACAATTATTTCAGAATAATGAGTTTTCCCAGGAAACTGTGTATTTTATTAGAAAAAATGTTACAAATTGCATGACGAATAGCTTCAAAAAAACTGAACCCATTAAGTATGAAGATAGATTGTTTGCACAGAGATTGAATCAAACAAAAAGATTTTTAAGAAATAACAAAGATATATTTTTTACATTTGCTGACAAAGGTAATGTCACAGTTGCTATAGAAACTCAAACTTATAAAGAAAAAATGGAGAAATTAATATCTGATAAAAACACATATCGTCAAATTATGAAAAATCCATTAAACAAACTCCAAAAAGATACACACGCAATAATGAAAAAATGGAATGAGTTAGAGTTATTAGATAAAAAATACCATAGGAATGAAATAACACAAACTGATACAACGTTACCAAGAATTTATGGGCTGCCAAAGATACACAAGAAGGATGTACCATTAAGGCCTATTGTATCTTGTATTGGTAGCCCTACATATAAACTATCCAAAATTGTGGAAAAAATGATCACAAATAGTATTAAGAAACCTAAATCTTATGTAAAAAATAGTGTCGAATTAATTAAAAAACTTAGCAACTGTGACATTCCTGCAAATTATATAATAATTTCACTAGATGTAGTCTCCTTGTTCACTAATGTCCCAGAAGAATTGCTTCTTAAAGGTATTGAAAAAAGATACCATTTAATAAGAAAAATACATAATGTTTCTCTACATGAATTAATTGAAGCAGTTAAATTATTGATGTGCAACACTTACTTTCAATGGGATAATAAATATTATCAACAACTATATGGAAGTCCTATGGGCAGCCCGATAAGCCCGATTTCTGCTGATATTGTTATGACAGATTTGGAGCAATACTGTCTCAAAAAATTAGATTTTATTCCACCGTTCTATTACAGATATGTGGATGATACAATTATGTGTATTCCCGAAAATAAATTAACAAATGTAATTGAAGTTTTCAATAACTACCTTTAGAAATTGCAGTTCACTCATGAAAAAGATAATAATGGTTATATAAGTTTTTTAGAGGTATCACTAATAAGAAATGAAAATAGAAAAGTTATTATTACTAATTGGTATAGGAAAGATACCTTTTTAGGACGATTTTTACATTTTGAATCTAGTCATGCAATACAGCAGAAGCGGGATATGGTATATACATTGGTGGACAAGGCAATTTTGTTAGCACATGAAAAATTTCAAGGAACCAATATTAAACTAGTCAAAGAATTTTTAAAAAATAATTGTTACCCAAAAAAGTTTAAGAATCATAATGTAAGAAAAAGATTAGAGAAAATAAAATATAGTTCTAGTCATAACAATGTTCAAGTTAATAATAGAGCAGCAACTAATTATAAAGCAACTTTAAATATTCCTTTTATTCCTAAATTTTATGAAAAAATATCTGGTTCTATGAAAGACAAAGCTATCAAAGTTATACCTAAAATTTATAATAAAATTGATGGTGTTATTGTGAGGGGCAAAGATAAAATAAACAAATTAACTAAAACTAATGTAGTGTATAAAATAGATTATAAAGATTGTAATGCTAGTTATGTGGGTGAAACAAAGAGACAAGTAAAATGTCGTATTAAAGAACACAAAGCTAATATAAACAAAACTGAGTCGCATTATGTAATCAATGAACATATGCTCGCATATGATCATTCATTAGATATTGACAACGTCAATACTTGATACTGAAAAGAATTGGAAAAAGCGAGTATTATCAGAAATGCGATCAATTGAAAAGACGATACTAGACATCTTAGCCAACATTACAGTGACATTATCAATAGTATTAAATTAAAATCTAAATTATAATGTGTATCTCTCCCCTATGACATAACCTCAAGTTAATGTATATCGATCAGATGTTTGGATAAGGCGAGTGATTGACTTGCGTATTGATCGATTCTTACTGCGCGTATTGTTCTTGAACGATGCGCGGCGCGGTAAATTCAAATATATATTTTTGGTTTTTTTAATTTCTTCTCATTTAGGTTCACAATTAAAAGATTTTGGATTATTATAAAAATTGTTAAGTTAATCTACTATATTTAAAAATTTAATAAAATACTTAACTATTTAAATTTAATTATAAAATTTTTATTACCAATTATTATTTGTTTCAACGGGATAAAATTTTTACTGAAATGGTAAATTTTAATTTAGTCTTATAAAAAATTTTTCGAGTTCTCTTGTAAATAATCATAAATCTATATTATATTAAAATTCATCCGTTCTCCGGTGTCCGGCGGTGGTGTCCGGTGTCCCGCGGCAGTGTCCGGTCTCCTGTTGTAATAATTAAGAGTATGTGTGGAGTGGAAGGGTTAACGCTGATATTTCGGGAATTTCTGAATTATTTCGGGATAACTTCACTAAATACGGGATTTCCTGGATATTTCGGGTATTTTTGAGGTATTCCAGGATAACTCCACTAATTTCGGGATTTTCTAAATAATTCGGTAAATTCTTAGATATACCGGGAAATCTTCACTAATTTAGGGTTTTCCTGGATGTTTCGAGATTTTCTTAAGTATTCCGGGATAACACCACCAATTTCGAGATTTCCTGCAAGTCTCGGGTTTTTCTGTGGTACTTCGGGATGACTCCACCAATTTCGGGATTTCCTGGATATTTCGTGATTTTCTGTGGTATTTCGGGATGAATTCCCTAATTTCGGGATTTTCTGAATATTTCGAGAATTTGTGAGTTATTTCGGGACACTTCACTAATTACGGGATTTCCTCGATATTTCGGGAATTCGTGAGGTATTCCGGGATAAAATATTTAAAAAGTGTATAAGCACTTTTGCCAGTACTCCAATTTTTGTATATTTTTGTATCAAATTAAATTATTATATTAAGAACATACCTATAAGTAATATTATAAGTAATTAATAATAAATAATAGTCACTACATACATAAATAATGTAAAAATAAAGTGGTCGCAGTAATACTATACATAGACTGAAGCAGTACTGTCAGTCTAATAATTTTTAATAACTTATATAATATATTTTAATGTAATATATATTTTATTTGATGATTCGTTCTGTTTTTTTATCACATTTAAATATACGTTTTTACACATTTTTCATCATACTCTATTACAAAGGTGTAAAATGAGTGAGGAAGGTGGATAAAAAAATTAAAATTTTATTTTTGATTTATCATCTATATATGTATGAAAATTCATCCATTCTCCGATGTCCGGTATCCCAAAACTTACAAGAATTAAACGTATGTGTGGAGTGGAAGGGTTAACGCCGAATACGACAACCACACATCATTTATCTCACATCTAATCATAGGTGCAGGAGGAGTCATGGGGAGGGGGAAAAATTAGAAAATTTTTTAAATATTTTATAGGGGTTATTGGTATATTATATGAATTAGAATATGACGACCATTCTTTTTTATTATAAAAAGACTAAGATGAGGTTTTTGGTTACGGTGGATAGCGATATGATAATCACTCTTCATTTATCCTTCATTTTTCGCTAGACGGAGGAGGGGCAAGAGAGGGAGGGGGAAATAAAATTAGAAAAATTCCAAAAATATTTTATAGGGGTTTTCGGTAAAAAAAAAGTGGTCACAGTAATACGAACATTGACAAAAACAGTACTATTACTCTAATAAATTTTGATAACATATACAATATAATATATATAATTTAATGTAATACATATTTTATTTGACGATATGTTTTATTTTTTTTATATTACATTTATATAGATTTTTTTTGCAAACATTTTTCATCATCTCCTATTTCTAAGATGTAAAATGCGTGAGGAAGGTGGTTAAAAAATTTAAAATATTATTTTTCTTTCATTTTTTTAATGTAATACCATATGTAATATTAAAATAACTTTTATAATTAATATTCAATTTTTATTATTGTAATTGTATATAATATCATTTATATTTTTGGTTGCTATTACTAATATTCTTTTTTATAAAAGATTTTTGAAAATAAAACAAAATTAATAAAATGTGAAAATAAATCTTTTAGCCAGAATTTTAATCTGAAAAAATTTTTTACAAATTCAATTATTACGTATAATTATTTGTTAAAAGAATAATTGAATACATACGATGCATTAGCTGAGTTTAGTAATTTTGTATGAAATTTTAAATTCTTCATCTCCTTTCCGTGAAACATCATGAAAAAGCATGAAATATATGTATAATGGTCAAATAATAATTTTATATTCTAATTTTTGTTGTTGAAAATATTATTCGGGTAGAAAAATAACACATTTGCTACTAGATTGATGTAGCTTCTTACAGGAATAGTGTGGAAATATTGTAAGTAATGATATATGTGTTACTACGTATTAAAAATTAAAATTAAAATTCCTTACTCCAGTGTAAGTTTTATCATGTCGATTATTTTTAATTTTTTGCCATTGTTTCAGTATTATATACAAATATGTTCAGTATCTATAAACTCTTGTATAATTGATTAAGATTAAATAAGTATATACAATGTTGCATATATAACACACTGTGATTTTTATTTTATTGACTAAAAAAATTGATTGTAACTGAATACTAGGTTAATTAATTACACATTATATTATATTTTACATTTTTATCCAATTAATTTGAAAATTATAAATTTAAAAAAATATATAAAAAATAAGTATATATTTAGTGTAATTTCGAACGAGGGAGCGTTAGCGAACGAGGAATTGTTGCTAGTAATTTATTAATTTTTATTACTTATCAGTACCAGGGTTGTGAGATTTATGATTCGTCAAATCATGAATCCAAAATCAACCTTGGAATGGCAGAATTTGTTGTCTTCAAATCACAAATCCTTTTGGTTAAAGGATTTTCTTTAGTTATAAATCCAAAATCCTTCTTATTAAAGGATTTTCTTTAGTTATAAATACATAATCCTTTTGATTAAAGGATTTTCTTTAGTTATAAATCCAAAATCCTTTTGATGTAAGGATTTTCTTTTATTATAAATCCAAAATCCTTTTGATGTAATCTGACTTGTGAATTGGCCCCATTCATAAATCGAAAATCCATATAATTTTTTTGACTTATTGCATCAATTTTTTTACTTATTGTATTGTGCGTTTTTTTACTTGTGGTATCTAGTAGATTGTGCCCTAGTGACCTGGACGTTAAACTCTCGAAAGATTACAGTCACTCAAAATAAAAAAATTGTCTGTATATTAAGAGCAAGACCTATATGATCTTATTACGGCCCGCTGATTCCGAGTCTAAGCTTGATTTGGAGTTATCAAGTTTGAGGTCATTTAAAGTTCAAACTTAGAAAAAAGTTTTAAGGAGAGGTCACTAATATTTCTACAATTTTGACAGCCACTGATCCTTTATGGGGTTTGACTTTATCGGGTTAAGATGAAGGTCATTAAAGGTCAAGTTTGTAAATTTTGTGGAAAGTACATTTTGTACTTCAAATTCCGATATTGGTTTAGATTAAGATAATTTCATTTGGCGCTATCACGTCAGAATCAAGAGCATTTGAAGGTCAAATTGAGAAGAAACTTTTAAGCGTAAATGACTAAATAATATTTTTATAGTTTTGACAGCCGCTAAATCCGAATCAAATCCGCGTTTAGATCCCATGTGGAAAAATTTTATAAAGTTTATATAAAATTTTTATAAAATCACTTTATAAAATTTTTATATAAATTTGGTTCTATAAAAATTTTACAAAATTTGTATAAAAACATTATATATTATGATAAATTGCTTTTTTTTATATATTTATGTGACAAATAAAAAACTATTTTCTGGGAAGATATAATTTAATGAAAATCATTTATTTGTATAATAAAGTAACATGAGAAAACAGCACATGGAAAAGAAAAATTTAATAATTATTCATATATAAAAATTTTGTATATATTTTATTTTAATAAAACACTTTGAAAATAAAGTAAATATATTTATCATTAAGTGCATATAATTGTATTTTCCCAAGTGAAAGTAATTTATAAATTTTTTATAAAAATTTTATAAAATACATTTTATATAGTTTTTATAAAAAATTGGTCGTATAAAAAATGTATAAAAAATACACTTTATAAAATTTTTATAAAAAATATATAAAATGTATTTTATAAAATTTTTATAAAAAATTTATAAATTATTTTCACTTGGGAAAATACAATTATATGCACTTAATGATAAATATATTTACTTTATTTTCAAAGTGTTTTATTAAAATAAAATATATACAAAAATTTTATATATGGTTAATTATTAAATTTTCTCATGTTACTTTATTCTACAAATAAATGATTTTCATTAAATTATATCTTCCCAGAAAATAGTTTTTTATTTGTCACATAAATACATAAAAAAAAGCAATTTATCATAATATATAATGTTTTTATAAAAATTTTGTAAAATTTTTATAGAACCAAATTTATATAAAAATTTTATAAAGTGATTTTATACAAATTTTATATAAACTTTATAAAATTTTTCCACATGGGATCAAAGTTATTTCAAGGACAAATTTACAAAATTTGTAAAAAGTAAATTTTTGACTATATATTCTGATTCCATGACCACTGATTTAAATATATTAAAATGTTTTCTTACAGAGATACTTTCTCAAGTTTTGAGGGTTGCTGTATCCGAATATGAAAGCAGTTTGACCTAATCGGGTTTAGATTACTAGAATTTTTAAGTTCTTATTCGGACTGTAATATACAAAAACACATTGCACTGTGTTTTAACTAAAAACCAATAACACAATATTTGAACATTAATGTTTAAAATTATGTAGTACCTTTTAGAAGTATATATGACATTTTTATATCTTTAGTAAAAAATATTAAAAAAAATTTATTGAAAGTAACAAATTTTATAATTTAATGAACAATAATATTCATTATTGCCCTCCAATTTTACTTTATCCCCGGAGGGACTAAAATGCGTTTTTGCTCCCTAAAAAGAGGTCAATAAAGTCAACTTTATTGATTTTCAGAGTGAAAAATAAATTACATATTATAATACGTTTATTTTATAGAATATTATACAAAAATCTATAAAAAATATATATAATTCTATAGGATAAATTACATATTAAATTTTATAATAATTATTTAAATAAATTTTATAAAATTTTTATATATATATATATATATACATAGGACCTCCCCGAAGGGAGTCCTAAGTCACAATTAAACTTCATATTGTCCACAGACCCGTGCCTAACCCCTTACCAATACATTTAACAATATACACATACATATACACACACATATATATGGGGTATTCCACGTGAAGTGGTCCGATCAAAATTTTAAAATGCACCAAATTTTGGGTATACTTTGCAAATGTTTTTCAGAATACAGAAAAAAAAATTTAGGTACTGGAATCTATTTGCTCAAAAGTTATTCTAACCTCAAAAAGTGAATTTTTCCATATTTTTTTCAACACCAGCTGGGTTTACCGCTATATAACTCAAAATCTATCAACTTTTACTATAGAACATTATATGTAACATTCGTTGCTAATTATATCTAGAATTTATTCTTCTGGGTTAGAATTTCTAATCTCAAGGTGAATGTTACATAAATTACATGTCAATATTCAACTTGAAAAAAGTGCAAGTGCGCCACCTTTGATTTTTTCATCCAAAAGTCTAAAAGAAAGCTTGGAGCAATACCTTTCAAATGGTCTGTAGCATTTTTATGGCCTCCAATTCTGTAAAAAGTTATGACAATTTAAAGAAAGATAAAAAATTCACAAAAATTAACATGGTAAATCCCATTTAAATTTTTTAAAAAATTTCGTGTTTCTTTAAATTGGCATAACTTTTTACAGAATTGGAGGCCATAAAAATGCTACAGATCATTTGAAAGGTATTGCTCCAAGCTTTCTTTTAGACTTTTGGATAAAAAAATCAAAGGTGGCGCACTTGCACTTTTTTCAAGTTGAATATTGACATGTAGTTTATGTAACATTGACCTTGAGAATAGAAATTCTAACCCAGAAGAATAAATTCTAGATATAATTAGCAACGAATGTTACATATAATGTTCTATAGTAAAAGTTGATAGATTTTGAGTTATATAGCGGTAAACCCAGCTGGTGTTGAAAAAAATATGGAAAAATTCACTTTTTGAGGTTAGAATAACTTTTGAGTAAATAGATTTCAGTACCTAAAAATTTTTTTCTGTATTCTGAAAAACATTTGCAAAGTGTACCCAAAATTTGGTGCATTTTAAAATTTTGATCGGACCACTTCACGTGGAATACCCCATATATATATATATATATATATATATATATATATATATATATACATACATATACATACATACATACATTGTAACGTTGTAAAATATACAACGCACAATTACATGCACATGGCTTGTATTTACAAGTCATGTGCAGGCATAATTTTTACTTTATAATAGCTCGCGATCGCGTCGCAGGTAGCGAATCCCTCGCTGGCGGACCGAAGTGCACCGATGCACTTTAATATAAACACTGATACCCACGGTATGGGTATGTTTTAGCGACCGATACCCGACGGTATTACGCGGATCACGACCCAGACCACGGCCGAGAGGTATCGTGAGCCAAGGACCGAGCCCAGGTCGTGTCACGATACCTGGCGTACCCGCTGCTGATGTCAACAAGACGGGAGGTTAGGCGGCGTCCTAACCTCAACCGTCACACGTGCTCAGCAGACGACGACGGTCGAGATGGCGCATGGGTGCGCGCACGCCCGAACTACGTACAACTAGTCGGGAGAGCCAGGGTGCTCCCCCACCTTACACCCGTATACCGGGGAACGCGGCACCGACGGCGACGCTCGTGCGGCACTAGGCGTGGTGCGCGGGGAAGGGGGAAATCACTCGAGCAGCGAGAGTGTTGCGTGCGCGAAGAGCTCGCGTGACCGACCGTAGTGGGATAATGGGTGGGAGCCCGCGGAGCGAGGGGAGCGCGCGAGTAGAGTAGGAGTCGCGGTATACCTAATGTATGCGTGCGAAGGTATACCGCGGCACAATAGAAGATATATATAGTGTAACGGGCTTATTTTTATCCCTTTACATAAAAATACATTTATTTTTATCAGGACCGAAATAAATGTATGTAGTGAAAACGTCTGGGGTAGATTAGAAACAAATCCAGTGTTTCTTCTCATCCCAGAACGATTTCTGGATATTTTAATGGAATAAGAGGTTGGGTAGAGGTTCGAACGAATCCAGCGTTCGACCTCGTCCAATAAACTCTTTTGTGAATATATTATGTGAAAAAATCAGGTAGATGTTGGAATAAATCCAGTATTCCACATCATCTGATTAATTTTCTATGGAAAAAAGGAAAAATAATTCGGATAGAATAAAAAGCGAATCTAGCGCTCCTTTTCGTCCGAATATATTCTAAGGAATTGACTTTAAAGGATAAAAGGACTTGGGTAAAGATTGGAATGATTCCAGCATTCCATCTTGTCCAAGTACCTTTTAAATGAACATCACACCTCTAGCTGTTTGATTAAACTTACAAAATTTATTTATTTCTAAAATTGGCGAGGAGGGTGCTTCCTTCCTCGCCTTACAGCTCGAGGCGAATGCTGAATTCGACAGCGAGACGGCCGGTTTTGTACCTTTGGTTAGAGGTGGGGACTGCTCTCCCACCTTCTTCACACCTACAGCTGGAGTTTTCGGTTTCCCTCTCTTCTCATTATAATTTTGGCACAGGGTCGTCAACCTCTCTGTCTTTATATTAATTTACATTATTTTTCAAAATCTGAATCTTATACTAATATAATAATTAACAAACGTGAAAAACAATCTTAATTTTAATTTGAATTCATTTTACTTTAATTTATTGATCAAATACTTATTTATTTTTTATCACTTTTCTCTCATGTATTTTATATATATATATATATATCATGTATAATTATATATTATAATATTATAATATACTGTATAATTTCAAATTTTATTATTATTAACTATAAACAATATAAATTTGCAACTTAGTTAATTTTAGTCGTATTTCAATTTCAGAATATATATATTTTGCAAAATAAAAAAATCTTTAAATAAAATTATAAATTTTATTAATTTTGATTTATTAATTATTTAAATAAATTGATTTAAATAATTAAAAAAATCTTCCGAGAGTCGGGCTTGAACCCGGACCTCTTGCGTGGCGCGCTTATACTCTATCGCTTGAGCTAATACGCTATGTGACTGGAGCCTAACCATACATATATATATATATATATGGTTATGCCCGTCACATCACCCCCCTTTAAATTTGTGAAAAATAAATGAAACACAAATTTATGGAAAAGAAAACTATCACTATGTACCCCATATTACCCCCCTTTAAATTTGTGTTCTTTTATGACTATCAAATAACATTAATTTAAAAAAAAAAATATCATATGTAGTTGCCTAATAAAACGAATTCAATTCTTTTCTTATACACATATAAAGATTATATTTTATTTACCGATCAATCAAACAACGTTGTTTAATTTTGTTGGGTCATGAAGATATCAAATTCTTCTGCTGACATCCCTGGATGATTTAAACTGTTGAAAAGTTCTTCAAGTTCATCCGTCGATGCTGGTGTTATTTTTTCTATTTGTTTTTCCTCAATTTGCTTTTCTAACTTTTTTATTTTTTCTTCTACTTTCTCCATCTCTTCACTTATGAATTTTCTTTTTTCTGCTCTAGATGTTTGTGTAGGTACCGTTCTTGTTTGTACTTTTCTTGTCTGTACATAAGTACCATTACATATTCTTGTAGAAAAACTGGTTACCCATTTATTTTTTTGGTGGATCAGTCTTATACATTTTTCATAATGACGAAACCACTTCACTCCTTCATCACTTTCACAACTAGTAGATGTCTGAGTTGAAGCTTCACAAGTAGCAATTTTCTCAGTATTTTGAGTAAAATCTGGCACTTGCACTTTTTTCAAGTTGAATATTGACATGTAGTTTATGTAACATTGACCTTGAGATAGAAATTCTAACCCAGAAGAATAAATTCTAGATATAATTAGCAACGAATGTTACATATAATGTTCTATAGTAAAAGTTGATAGATTTTGAGTTATATAGCGGTAAACCCAGCTGGTGTTGAAAAAAATATGGAAAAATTCACTTTTTGAGGTTAGAATAACTTTTGAGTAAATAGATTTCAGTACCTAAAAATTTTTTTCTGTATTCTGAAAAACATTTGCAAAGTGTACCCAAAATTTGGTGCATTTTAAAATTTTGATCGGACCACTTCACGTGGAATACCCCATATATATATATATATATATATATATATATATATATATATACATACATATACATACATACATACATTGTAACGTTGTAAAATATACAACGCACAATTACATGCACATGGCTTGTATTTACAAGTCATGTGCAGGCATAATTTTTACTTTATAATAGCTCGCGATCGCGTCGCAGGTAGCGAATCCCTCGCTGGCGGACCGAAGTGCACCGATGCACTTTAATATAAACACTGATACCCACGGTATGGGTATGTTTTAGCGACCGATACCCGACGGTATTACGCGGATCACGACCCAGACCACGGCCGAGAGGTATCGTGAGCCAAGGACCGAGCCCAGGTCGTGTCACGATACCTGGCGTACCCGCTGCTGATGTCAACAAGACGGGAGGTTAGGCGGCGTCCTAACCTCAACCGTCACACGTGCTCAGCAGACGACGACGGTCGAGATGGCGCATGGGTGCGCGCACGCCCGAACTACGTACAACTAGTCGGGAGAGCCAGGGTGCTCCCCCACCTTACACCCGTATACCGGGGAACGCGGCACCGACGGCGACGCTCGTGCGGCACTAGGCGTGGTGCGCGGGGAAGGGGGAAATCACTCGAGCAGCGAGAGTGTTGCGTGCGCGAAGAGCTCGCGTGACCGACCGTAGTGGGATAATGGGTGGGAGCCCGCGGAGCGAGGGGAGCGCGCGAGTAGAGTAGGAGTCGCGGTATACCTAATGTATGCGTGCGAAGGTATACCGCGGCACAATAGAAGATATATATAGTGTAACGGGCTTATTTTTATCCCTTTACATAAAAATACATTTATTTTTATCAGGACCGAAATAAATGTATGTAGTGAAAACGTCTGGGGTAGATTAGAAACAAATCCAGTGTTTCTTCTCATCCCAGAACGATTTCTGGATATTTTAATGGAATAAGAGGTTGGGTAGAGGTTCGAACGAATCCAGCGTTCGACCTCGTCCAATAAACTCTTTTGTGAATATATTATGTGAAAAAATCAGGTAGATGTTGGAATAAATCCAGTATTCCACATCATCTGATTAATTTTCTATGGAAAAAAGGAAAAATAATTCGGATAGAATAAAAAGCGAATCTAGCGCTCCTTTTCGTCCGAATATATTCTAAGGAATTGACTTTAAAGGATAAAAGGACTTGGGTAAAGATTGGAATGATTCCAGCATTCCATCTTGTCCAAGTACCTTTTAAATGAACATCACACCTCTAGCTGTTTGATTAAACTTACAAAATTTATTTATTTCTAAAATTGGCGAGGAGGGTGCTTCCTTCCTCGCCTTACAGCTCGAGGCGAATGCTGAATTCGACAGCGAGACGGCCGGTTTTGTACCTTTGGTTAGAGGTGGGGACTGCTCTCCCACCTTCTTCACACCTACAGCTGGAGTTTTCGGTTTCCCTCTCTTCTCATTATAATTTTGGCACAGGGTCGTCAACCTCTCTGTCTTTATATTAATTTACATTATTTTTCAAAATCTGAATCTTATACTAATATAATAATTAACAAACGTGAAAAACAATCTTAATTTTAATTTGAATTCATTTTACTTTAATTTATTGATCAAATACTTATTTATTTTTTATCACTTTTCTCTCATGTATTTTATATATATATATATATCATGTATAATTATATATTATAATATTATAATATACTGTATAATTTCAAATTTTATTATTATTAACTATAAACAATATAAATTTGCAACTTAGTTAATTTTAGTCGTATTTCAATTTCAGAATATATATATTTTGCAAAATAAAAAAATCTTTAAATAAAATTATAAATTTTATTAATTTTGATTTATTAATTATTTAAATAAATTGATTTAAATAATTAAAAAAATCTTCCGAGAGTCGGGCTTGAACCCGGACCTCTTGCGTGGCGCGCTTATACTCTATCGCTTGAGCTAATACGCTATGTGACTGGAGCCTAACCATACATATATATATATATATATGGTTATGCCCGTCACATCACCCCCCTTTAAATTTGTGAAAAATAAATGAAACACAAATTTATGGAAAAGAAAACTATCACTATGTACCCCATATTACCCCCCTTTAAATTTGTGTTCTTTTATGACTATCAAATAACATTAATTTAAAAAAAAAATATCATATGTAGTTGCCTAATAAAACGAATTCAATTCTTTTCTTATACACATATAAAGATTATATTTTATTTACCGATCAATCAAACAACGTTGTTTAATTTTGTTGGGTCATGAAGATATCAAATTCTTCTGCTGACATCCCTGGATGATTTAAACTGTTGAAAAGTTCTTTAAGTTCATCCGTCGATGCTGGTGTTATTTTTTCTATATGTTTTTCCTTAATTTGCTTTTCTAACTTTTTTATTTTTTCTTCTACTTTCTCCATCTCTTCACTTATGAATTTTCTTTTTTCTGCTCTAGATGTTTGTGTAGGTACCGTTCTTGTTTGTACTTTTCTTGTCTGTACATAAGTACCATTACATATTCTTGTAGAAAAACTGGTTACCCATTTATTTTTTTGGTGGATCAGTCTTATACATTTTTCATAATGACGAAACCACTTCACTCCTTCATCACTTTCACAACTAGTAGATGTCTGAGTTGAAACTTCACAAGTAGCAATTTTCGCAGTATTTTGAGTAAAATCTGGCATTTTCACTTTTTCTTTATAAATCCGTTTCGGTTTGAACTTGACTGACTATGTAGACAGTTAAACTGATACTGACAAGCCTGGATTAAGGATAGTTTACTTCTCACCCTGTGTTTAAACTTCGTTGGTTGATTGACCTTTTGTTTTGATTTTCATAGTTACTAACACTCTTTTATTTTGTATCATTAAATTCGCTTTAATTTGACAACTTTTAATTTATTCTATTATTTTCAGAAAACTATTATGTATTATTTTTTTTTTTTTTATTTATTTATTGTTAATTCTTTTCTAAAATATTTTCAGATTTCTTTTCCATATAATATGGTTTCAGTTGATTAATATGAAATTTTCCCCGTTCTAACTTCATTTTGTCATCGAATAACAAATAAGTATCGGTTCCAAATTTGTTAATTATTCTATATGGACCTTCGCATAGGTACATAAATTTCGCAAGTCGCTTTTCATTCGCATTTGATACGTTTAATGCTTTAATTAACACTAAATCGTTTATATTAAATTTATATATTTTTCTATTTACATTTTTATTATTCGCTCTATTTATGATGAATTTATGCATTTTATCTTTTGCTTTTGCAATTTTGTCCTCATAATCTTCTTTAATATTTATTGGATTCGATTTTAAACAATTATTCCAAAATCTTTCGCTTTTGATTGGAAATTGTAATTCTACTGGCGGAAAACCCGTAGTTTCGTGATGCGTATTATTTAGTACATTTTCAACAAAATGGATTTCATTAGCCCATCCAGTATGCTTATTTAAAATCGATCTATTTATTCGACCTATTTCTCCATGAGATCGCTCTATAATATTTGATTGTGGGTGTCTTATACTTGAAAATATCATTTTAATATTTTGTTTTTTCAAATAATTTTCCCATTTAACACTCGTAAATTGTGACCCATGATCAGATATTATAGCTTTTGGTTTACCTATATCTACAATATATTTATTTATTTTATTTATCACAATTGCCGTATTTGCTTTTTTAATAGGATAAAATACAACAAATTTACTAAAAACATCTATAGTGGATAAAATATAGCAAACTCCACTAGTTGACGGTATTAATGGACCATAAAAATCAATGGATAACAGATCACCCGGTTTTTCAATTATTATTGGTTGTACTTCCTCTTTATATGATACAGTTAAACATTTAGTCCTTTGACAAATATCACAAGTTTTTAACGTTGTTGCACATATTTTTCGCAATTTGGGAAAATAAAAATACTCCAAAATCATTAAATAAATTTTTCTTGAACCAACGTGTCCATAATAAATATGTAAATTTTGTATTAAATTAACTATAATACACTTTGGTATTACTATTTTATTTTCCCTATGTGTTACTTTACACAAATAGTTATTTATATATTTAAATCTACAGAAACTCTCATTGCTTTCTATTTGTTTTTTAATTTTTAGACATAATTCATCTTCATTTTGAATTTTAATTAAATCTTTAAAATTTTTTATCAATTCTGTATCAATTGTATATTTCATAATTGCTGCAATAACAATTCCTGAGTTTTTTATATTACATTGATCATCTTCATTCATTCGACTTAAGTAGTCTGCAGCTGCATTTTTTACACCCGGTAAATATTCTAATTTAAAATCAATATCTTGGATCGATAAAATCCATCGTGTTAATCTTAAATTACCGAATTTGCTTTTCTGCAAAAAACTCAAAGCTTCATGATCAGTTCGAATTACAAGCTCTTTAGTTCCTCTTAAAAATATATCTAGTTTATGAATTGACCACACAATTGCAAGTAATTCTTTCTCAGTTGTGAAATAATTCTTTTCGCTCGCTTTTAATGTACGGCTAATACAAGTTACAATTCTTTCTTCGCCCTCTTCATCAATTTGAGAAAGAATTCCGGCAATTGCTATGTCACTCGCGTCCGTTGTTAATATAAACGGTTTATTAATATCAACTGTTTTTAAAATTACATTTTCATTAAATAGACTCTTTATTTTGTTAAAAGCTTTAAAATGCTCTTCTTTCCATATAAATTTTACATCTTTTTTCAATAAATTTAACAATGGAACAGTCTCTTGGGCATAATTCTTAGCAAATTTCGAATAAAAATTAACAAAACCCAAGAAACCTTGCAATTCTTTTACATTTTTAGGTACTTTAAAATTCTTGATATTTTGTATTTTTTCTGGATCAGGTTTTATTCCCTTATATGTAATAATATTTCCCAAAAATTTAATTTCTTTTTGAACAAAATTTGATTTCTTAAAATTTAACCTTAAATTGGCTTTTATTAATCGGTTAAATAATATTCCAAGATGCATCAAATGCTCTTCAAATGTTTTAGAAAAAACAAACAAATCGTCTACAAACGTTAATAAAAAATCATTTAATCCCGTTATGACTTTATCTAATCCCCTCAAAAGAGCTGCACTGCTAATTTTTATTCCAAATGGAACTACATTATATTCATATACCTTATTATCACATATAAATGCAGTGTATTGTTTACTATCTTCTACTAAAGGAATTTGGTTAAAACTAGCCGTCATGTCAAAACTAGACATCCATACATGATTTTTACATCGTGCTAATACTTCTTCTATTCCCGGTGGAGACTCGTAATCATTCTTTAAATTTAAATTTAAATTTCTGGCATCTAAACATATTCGAATAGAACCATCTTTCTTAGGTACAATAACACATGGATTTATGAAATTACTATTTGATTTACGAATTATACCTTGTTCTAACATTTTGTTTACTTCCATGCTTACTTGTTCTCGGTATTTTATCGGTATCGGGTATGGTTTTTTATAATACTCATAATTATTTTTTAATACTAATTTGTATTTAAAATTATGCAATAATCCAGGGCTTTCTTGAAAAACATCTTTATAATATGTTATAACTTCTTTTAATTTCAATTTTTGCATATCATTTATTTGATTACACAAAGCAATTTTCTCGTCAATATCGACGGTTTTTATATTATAATCCGGAAAATCTTCTAATTTTGAATTTTCCACAATTTTATAATTTTTAATTGTTTCATCCCCATTATCATATTGAATAGTTAAGGATTCATATTCATTTTTATTTATTAATTTTGAGTTATAAGATATTTTACTTGTTTCCTTCCCTGTTTCAAAAGTAATTTGTTCTTTTTTAGTATCCATACACATTTTTAATTTTTTTTGAGTATCATACCCGATAATACATGATTTAACTAATTTCGGTATAATTAAAAAAATTATTTGTGTTTTTAAATTATTTATTTTAACATTTGCTAGTATTTGCTTATTTATTCGCGTAGATTTTAAACCGGTAGCACCTTTTATAATTTTTCCCGATATTGGTAAAGTAGGAATCTTTTCTAATGATTGTATATTTTTAATATAAAATTCTTCTGAAATACAAGTAACTTCACTACCTGTATCAATTAAAGCGTTAATTTCAATATTTTCAATTTTTATTTTAATTTCTGGACAAGTAATAGCATTATTATTTTCAAACTCTTTATTATTATTATCCGGTTCAATATCGTAAATTAGATCTTTACGTGGATCTTCATATATCGTATTTATTATAAAATTTTCTTTATTTATTTTTTCAACTGTATTCAATTTTTTAGTTAATTTATTGTTTTTCCCTGCAGTTGCATTTTCATTAATTTTTAAAGGGGTTTCCGAGTTGGAAAATACAACTCCTTTTAGTTTCCCTGATTATATACTCTACTAGTTTTTTCATTTTGAGTATCATTCGAATTATGTATATCTGCTAAGACTTCAATTTTATCATAATTGTTATCAGTCTGTTCAATTAGTTTTTTATTTTCCGAACCTTGTTTAACAATACATTTTTTATTTTTATATGTTTGTATAGAATTAATCATGGGCGTGCTATTTCTTTGATAACCTTCCCTATGCATTTTATTTTGATAAGCAGTATAATTTTGATTCTCTTTTGGTATATTTGAATTTATATTTTTATTTTCATAAGTTTTATACCCTTCGCGTTGATTAGGCATATGGTTTTCATATCGATTTGTAATCTTATCGTATTTTCGGTTTTTATCAAAATCAGAATCAAAATCTGTTAAAATTTTTAATAAGTTTTCTTTTGATTTATTTTGTTGCCCTAAAATTGTATGTTTAATTGAACGTTCATAATGTTCACTAATTTTCTTAACTAACTCAGCTTCAGTTAATTCATAATTTAATTCTTTTGCTAAACCAAGCATATGTGTAGCATATTCTACCCTACTCATTTTTCCTGTAAAATATTGCCCAAATTCAATATTCCTACGTGCTTGTCGTTGAGTAGAAGAATTCCAATATCGTTCTATGAATTTATTTTTAAAATCATTGAAATCACTTATCTCATGTTCTAGTAAATACCACCATTCTTTTGCGGATTTATCTAATGCTTGTGAAATAATGCATATGACTTCCTCAAAATTAGAAGCAGTCGTATTTATATATTTTTCTAATTCGTACAAGAAACGCATAGGTCTTTCGTTTGTAAATCCATAAAATTTAGGAATAATTAATTTTACCCGAAAATGATTATTTTCAGACTGAGTACAATTTACCCCTAATACTGTATTATTTTTTGTATTATTTTCAATTTTATTAATTTTTTCAATTAAAACATTATTATTTTCAATAATCATTTTATTTATTATTGGTTTAATTCTATCTGCATCTATCTTATCCCTAATAATTTCTTCTAAATTATTTAATTCCTTATTCATTTCAGAGAATCTACGTGTAAATCCATCGTTTTCGGATTCTAATACTTTTATCCTTTGTTTATTCATTTTATTATCTTCCACTAATGTCTTTACATGTTGTGAAAGAATATCTATTTGTTCAAAGAAATTTTCTTTTAAAGCATCATAATAATCTTTACATTCTTTTTTTATTATTTCTGAGGTATTTTCATACTTATCAATTTTATTATCTAATTCATTATCTTTATCAAATAACTCTTTTAATTCCTGAGTAACTGCTTGTTCCCAATTTAATCGAATTTGATCTACTGATTCTATTTCATTATGTTCTTTAGCTTGTTCTAAATTTAACATAAATGATCCTGATCTCCTATTCGAAACAGCCATTTTTATTAATTACTTTAATTTAATCTAATAAAATATTTTTATATACACCTAAAACTAATATTTTGCCTAATTTAACTTCTAATTTTTAAATGTTTTTTCCAATTTATTATTAATTTTGTTTTTAATATTTTACATTTTATTATTTAAATATTATTACAAATAATTTTAAATTTATATTTTAAATTTTATTCGTATCCTGGCAGGATCGCCAATTTTTATGTAACGGGCTTATTTTTATCCCTTTACATAAAAATACATTTATTTTTATCAGGACCGAAATAAATGTATGTAGTGAAAACGTCTGGGGTAGATTAGAAACAAATCCAGTGTTTCTTCTCATCCCAGAACGATTTCTGGATATTTTAATGGAATAAGAGGTTGGGTAGAGGTTCGAACGAATCCAGCGTTCGACCTCGTCCAATAAACTCTTTTGTGAATATATTATGTGAAAAAATCAGGTAGATGTTGGAATAAATCCAGTATTCCACATCATCTGATTAATTTTCTATGGAAAAAAGGAAAAATAATTCGGATAGAATAAAAAGCGAATCTAGCGCTCCTTTTCGTCCGAATATATTCTAAGGAATTGACTTTAAAGGATAAAAGGACTTGGGTAAAGATTGGAATGATTCCAGCATTCCATCTTGTCCAAGTACCTTTTAAATGAACATCACACCTCTAGCTGTTTGATTAAACTTACAAAATTTATTTATTTCTAAAATTGGCGAGGAGGGTGCTTCCTTCCTCGCCTTACAGCTCGAGGCGAATGCTGAATTCGACAGCGAGACGGCCGGTTTTGTACCTTTGGTTAGAGGTGGGGACTGCTCTCCCACCTTCTTCACACCTACAGCTGGAGTTTTCGGTTTCCCTCTCTTCTCATTATAATTTTGGCACAGGGTCGTCAACCCCTCTGTCTTTATATTAATTTACATTATTTTTCAAAATCTGAATCTTATACTAATATAATAATTAACAAACGTGAAAAACAATCTTAATTTTAATTTGAATTCATTTTACTTTAATTTATTGATCAAATACTTATTTATTTTTTATCACTTTTCTCTCATGTATTTTTTATATATATATATCATGTATAATTATATATTATAATATTATAATATACTGTATAATTTCAAATTTTATTATTATTAACTATAAACAATATAAATTTGCAACTTAGTTAATTTTAGTCGTATTTCAATTTCAGAATATGTATATTTTGCAAAATAAAAAAATCTTTAAATAAAATTATAAATTTTATTAATTTTGATTTATTAATTATTTAAATAAATTGATTTAAGTAATTAAAAAAATCTTCCGAGAGTCGGGCTTGAACCCGGACCTCTTGCGTGGCGCGCTTATACTCTATCGCTTGAGCTAATACGCTATGTGACTGGAGCCTAACCATACATATATATATATATGGTTATGCCCGTCACAATAGATATATACGGTGCGCGCACACCTATGTATACGTATATACTGTTGTATATAGCGCGCACACGTATATAATATTAGATTGATTATTTTAGCTAGATAGCGTTGTTGATTAATGGAAGAAAAATATGGAAATCCGTCGGTAGAGTTTGGGGCGATGTTTAATAATTTTATAAGTTTGTATATAGTTGTAAATAGTGCGGAAACTAAATACGAATTATTGTATGAGTGTGTCGGGATAGTTAGCATTAATTACATAGCCGGTAGGCACGGGGCGGCAGCACCGACTGGGTTACCGATCTGGTAATTAATTATTTGTATTGCGCGCCTTCGGAGTGTCGGGGATGATTGGTTGCGTGATCGACCCAATAACGAACAGGTTGGTGGTGACGTAAACCACTATTATTGGATAATCGGCTTTGACGGAAATAAGATCAAGGCTAACTACGCGTATCGATCACGCAATCAACCACCCTAATCAACGCCGGTAGATAAGGAGTATAGTAAGATAGAGAAGGATAGCGATAGGGTGGGGAGGAAAATCCTTAATTTTGGGGATCAAGCCACGCCGCGAGCCGGATGAAGAAGCCGGTCTCGATGATTCGCTACCCGATCGTCCGACAAGATAGTCGTGTTTCCAAAGTCGTAATTATTTTGAGTTTGTTGAGTAGTATTTGAGGCTGAGTAGCCATTTTTAGTAGTTGAGTAAAGTAGAGTTGGAGTCGAGTTGGTTGGAGTTGAAGAGTAATTAGGCGAGTATAGTTACGGTTAGCCCGACGGGCGGCCGAATTATTATTAATATTTATCTCTTATATTTTTATTATTTGCCGGACGGATTAAACGGAGTGAGATAAATTGGGTGCACGTGTGTGAGTCGGTCGCGAATCGCGTTCATTATTGTGTCGGTGCCGGAAATTATAATTTCTATTGAATTTTTGAATAAATGTTAGCTGTGATTATTATTGAATTCGTGAGTGTTATTTCATATTTCCCTTTACTCTAAAAGCTGCCGGTTCCGAGGTGGTCAGCCGTCGGGATTCCCTCTGTGACGAGGAGTCGAGTGAAGATTTGCCGGGTTGCCGATTAGTATTGTAAAGTAGTTATTTCATTTTTAGGTAAATATCGCCAGGCGCCCAATTAAATATAAATGGGCGATATTTAGTCATTTTTAAACGTCGCTACGACGGAACCTCCGTCGGTTTATAGTTTAATTCAATTAGATTTTTCCGACGAAAATTAGCGTCGCAACATATATTCGCCCCATACATCAATAAATCTATCCAAAAAAGGAGGGGAACATTCTGTATTACGAGGCTAAGTCGAGTCGAGCGCTCCCGCGTATCAGGCGAACATGCGCCGCGGAGAAGTGGCACGCCGCGTCAATCTTAATACAGCCGGGATTCCCCGGAGCGCTCCGATACTTAATGCGAGTCGCCCAACCTCCTCACCACACATAGTACGCTAATACCGAGAGGCAGTTGTTCTCAAGCCAACAACGCAATGGAGAGTATAAAACACATTTATAACAAATAAACAATATTAATTACAATATAGTTTCACAGTATTTAACGCTTCTTTATACATATTCTTCAATAACTTCACATCTTCTATACGGTTAAGTGTGTTATCATGTGTATAAATATTCAGCATCTCCGAAAACATTCGTTTTTTCGTATTACTTTCGATATCAATTTAAGATATCTTATTAAAATCAATGCTGTGGCTAGTATCTCTCTTATGGACCGCTAATGCAGATCTTTCACTTTCATTGCGTACATCATTCTTATGCTCTCGAATTCGTGATTTTAATTTACGTTTACTCGTGCCAATGTATTGCGCTGTGCAGTCTTTACAAGGTATTTTATAAACAATATTGCACATCTCGTGTTTTTCATTTTTATCCTTGCCTAATTTTATAATATTGCTAAATTAATTAATCATGCGGTTTATTGGTAGAAAATCACACTTTTTTATGAATAAATTGAGGCACGGAGTTAAATTCTTAATAAAAGGTAAAACAACCTTTGGTCTCAAAATTAAATTTCTTTTTATAATAATATTATTAATTAAAGTATTACTGGCATTATGTAAATGTGACATGTGATTTTTGGAGGGGATAGAGCAGCTTTTGGACTCAACTTTCTTACAATTTAATAAAAAAATTTACAAACAATGTATGGGAGCTCCTATGGGTTTTTGCACAAGTCCTTGGTTTGCGGACATGGTATTAGAAGATTTAGAAAATTGTTGCTTAAAAGATTTCAAAAAGGATATTGTTTTGTACAAAAGATATGTAGACGACACGATATTAATTGTCAATCATGAGAAGATCGATCTGATATTAAACGCTTTTAATAACTATTGTGAACCTATAAAATTTACAGTGGAAACTGAAATAAATAAAGAATTACCGTTTCTTGATTGAAAAATACATAGATTTGATGATGCTATTTGCAAGACAAATTGGTACCGTAAAGACACAGCCTCTGGACGTTATCTTAATTATTTTTCACATCACTCACGTTCCCAAAAAATAGCAATGGTTTATAATTTGGTTGACAAGGCTGTTTTGTTATCGGATTCGATTTTTCATGATGGCAATATTGTGTTAGTTAGAAACTTTTTACTTAATAACAATTATCCATTTGATTTCATTAATAAATTCATAAATAAACGATTGTTACATTTACATAATGCCAGTAATACTTTAATTAATAATATTATTATAAAAAGAAATTTAATTTTGAGACCAAAGGTTGTTTTACCTTTTATTAAGGATTTAACTCCGTGCCTCAATGTATTCATAAAAAAGTGTGATTTTCTACCAATAAACCGCATGATCAATAAATTTAGCAATATTATAAAATTAGGCAAGGATAAAAATGAAAAACACGAGATGTGCAATATTGTTTATAAAATACCTTGTAAAGACTGCACAGCGCAATACATTGGCACGAGTAAACGTAAATTAAAATCACGAATTCGAGAGCATAAGAATGATGTACGCAATGAAAGTGAAAGATCTGCATTAGCCGTCCATAAGAGAGATACTAGCCACAGCATTGATTTTAATAAGGTATCTATCATTGATATCGAAAGTAATACGAAAAAAACGAATGTTTTTGGAGATGCTGAATATTTATACACATGATAACACACTTAACCGTATAGAAGATGTGAATTTTTTGAAGAATATGTATAAAGAAGCGTTAAATACTGTGAAACTATATTGTAATTAATATTGTTTATTTGTTATAAATGTGTTTTATACTCTCCATTGCGTTGTTGGCTTGAGAACAACTGCCTCTCGGTATTAGCATACTATGTGTGGTGAGGAGGTTGGGCGACTCGCATTAAGTATCGGAGCGCTCCGGGGAATCCCGGCTGTATTAAGGTTGACAAGGCTGTTTTGTTATCGGATTCGATTTTTCATGATGGCAATATTGTGTTAGTTAGAAACTTTTTACTTAATAACAATTATCCATTTGATTTCATTAATAAATTCATAAATAAACGATTGTTACATTTACATAATGCCAGTAATACTTTAATTAATAATATTATTAATTAAAGTATTACTGGCATTATGTAAATGTGACATGTGATTTTTGGAGGGGATAGAGCAGCTTGCTTAAAAGATTTTCAAAGATATTTTTTTGTACAAAGTATTGTAGACGACGTGACGATATTAATTGTTCAATCATGAGAAGATCGATCTGATATTAAACGACTTTTAATAAACTATTGTGAACCTATACAATGTCCAGTGGAAACTGAAATAAATAAAGAATTGACCGTTTTCTTGATTGCAAAAATACAGTAGATTTGATGATGCTATTTGCAAGACAAAATTGGTACCGTAACGACACAGCCTCTGGACGTTATCTTAATTATTTTTCACATCACTCACGTTCCCAAAAAATAGCAATGGTTTATAATTTGGTTGACAAGGCTGTTTTGTTATCGGATTCGATTTTTCATGATGGCAATATTGTGTTAGTTAGAAACTTTTTACTTAATAACAATTATCCATTTGATTTCATTAATAAATTCATAAATAAACGATTGTTACATTTACATAATGCCAGTAATACTTTAATTAATAATATTATTATAAAAAGAAATTTAATTTTGAGACCAAAGGTTGTTTTACCTTTTATTAAGGATTTAACTCCGTGCCTCAATGTATTCATAAAAAAGTGTGATTTTCTACCAATAAACCGCATGATCAATAAATTTAGCAATATTATAAAATTAGGCAAGGATAAAAATGAAAAACACGAGATGTGCAATATTGTTTATAAAATACCTTGTAAAGACTGCACAGCGCAATACATTGGCACGAGTAAACGTAAATTAAAATCACGAATTCGAGAGCATAAGAATGATGTACGCAATGAAAGTGAAAGATCTGCATTAGCCGTCCATAAGAGAGATACTAGCCACAGCATTGATTTTAATAAGGTATCTATCATTGATATCGAAAGTAATACGAAAAAACGAATGTTTTTGGAGATGCTGAATATTTATACACATGATAACACACTTAACCGTATAGAAGATGTGAATTTTTTGAAGAATATGTATAAAGAAGCGTTAAATACTGTGAAACTATATTGTAATTAATATTGTTTATTTGTTATAAATGTGTTTTATACTCTCCATTGCGTTGTTGGCTTGAGAACAACTGCCTCTCGGTATTAGCATACTATGTGTGGTGAGGAGGTTGGGCGACTCGCATTAAGTATCGGAGCGCTCCGGGGAATCCCGGCTGTATTAAGATTGACGCGGCGTGCCACTTCTCCGCGGCGCATGTTCGCCTGATACGCGGGAGCACTCGACTCTACTTAGCCTCGTAATACAGAATGTTCCCCTCCTTTTTTGGATAGATTTATTGATGTATGGGGCGAATATATGTATGTATATATATATATATATATATATATATGTGTGTGTGTATATGTATGTGTATATTGTTAAATGTATTGGTAAGGGGTTAGGCACGGGTCTGTGGCAGGGTTGTAAGTACTCGAATCATTTCGAGGAATAGAATCCTTAAAAATCCATAATCAATTTTAATTTTGGATTTTCATTTACTGCGAATCCTAATCTCGCTTGATTTTATGATTCTCAACTTTATCGAATCATAAGATCCAAGTGATTTAAGTATTTTCTGTCACATACAATCACAACTCCTTTTGATTTTTTGATTATATTTATTGAAAATCATAAATACTAATGATTTTTGGATTTTTAGTTTTTATGAATCGCAAATACCGGTGACTTTAGGAGTTTTTCTTTCTAAGATTCACAAATACTAATGAATTTATGAGTTTGTTTTTCACGAGTCAAAAATCCGTTTGATTTTGTAATTTTTTTTTTTTTATGACAATCATAAATACCGACGATTTTATAATTTTACGTATTTCGAATAAAAGAATCATGATGATTTTTTTCCTTTTTCATATACGAATCATTAATTTCATTTATTTTATGTTTTCTCGTAAAAGCGAATAAAATTCCTTTGATAGTTGTAATACGATTTATTAATGATTCTCGAGGTACCTGGACTATTGTTGTTAATTTTAAATTTTATTGGATTGTTGTTAATTTTAAATCCGTTTTTGTTATTAAAAGCTTTTTTCTTACACTGAGCACAAAATACTACTTGCTTTCCCTATTTACGGGGCGCAATATCACACTTTTCAATTGTTATGTAAAATGTACCTAGTGCTTAGTGAAATAAATTCAGAACAAAACAAATGTGGATGCGTGTGTGACAATTAATGCGGGTATTTATGAGCTTGTTTGTGCGTTCGGTAAATTTATTTATAACTGCTTTTGTGTGCGTATGTATGCGCGAGTGCGTAAATACGTATATATGTGTGTGAATGTGTGTGACTTTGTGAATATGTGTGAGTGAATGTGTGAGTGAATGTGTGTGTGTGTGTGTGTGTGTGTGTGTGCGCGTGTGAATGTTTAATTGTGTGTGTGCGTGTGAGAATGTGTAATTGTGTGTGTGCGTGTGAGAATGTGTGTAAATTTACACATTTAAGAGTATGTTTGAGAGTGTATGAATGTGCACACAATTTAACAAATAAAAGTGCTTGGTACAGAAGATTACTCTTTTATACTTACACCCTGGGTGAAAATATTTTATAAAATTTTTATAAAAATTTTATAAAATTTATTTAAATAATTATTATAAAATTTAATATGTAATTTATCCTATAGAATTATATATATTTTTTATAGATTTTTGTATAATATTCTATAAAATAAACGTATTATAATATGTAATTTATTTTTCACTCTGAAAATCAATAAAGTTGACTTTATTAACCTCTTTTTAGGGAGCAAAAACGCATTTTAGTCCCTCCGGGGATAAAGTAAAATTGGAGGGCAATAATGAATATTATTGTTCATTAAATTATAAAATTTGTTACTTTCAATAAATTTTTTTTAATATTTTTTACTAAAGATATAAAAATGTCATATATACTTCTAAAAGGTACTACATAATTTTAAACATTAATGTTCAAATATTGTGTTATTGGTTTTTAGTTAAAACACAGTGCAATGTGTTTTTGTATATTACAGTCCGAATAACAACTTAAAAATTCTAGTAATCTAAACCCGATTAGGTCAAACTGCTTTCATATTCGGATACAGCAACCCTCAAAACTTGAGAAAGTATCTCTGTAAGAAAACATTTTAATATATTTAAATCAGTGGTCATGGAATCAGAATATATAGTCAAAAATTTACTTTTTACAAATTTTGTAAATTTGTCCTTGAAATAACTTTGATCCCATGTGGAAAAATTTTATAAAGTTTATATAAAATTTGTATAAAATCACTTTATAAAATTTTTATATAAATTTGGTTCTATAAAAATTTTACAAAATTTTTATAAAAACATTATATATTATGATAAATTGCTTTTTTTTATGTATTTATGTGACAAATAAAAAACTATTTTCTGGGAAGATATAATTTAATGAAAATCATTTATTTGTAGAATAAAGTAACATGAGAAAATTTAATAATTAACCATATATAAAATTTTTGTATATATTTTATTTTAATAAAACACTTTGAAAATAAAGTAAATATATTTATCATTAAGTGCATATAATTGTATTTTCCCAAGTGAAAATAATTTATAAATTTTTTATAAAAATTTTATAAAATACATTTTATATATTTTTTATAAAAATTTTATAAAGTGTATTTTTTATACAATTTTTATACGACCAATTTTTTATAAAAACTATATAAAATGTATTTTATAAAATTTTTATAAAAAATTTATAAATTACTTTCACTTGATTTATGTGACAAATAAAAAACTATTTTCTGGGAAGATATAATTTAATGAAAATCATTTATTTGTATAATAAAGTAACATGAGAAAACAGCACATGGAAAAGAAAAATTTAATAATTATTCATATATAAAAATTTTGTCTATATTTTATTTTAATAAAACACTTTGAAAATAAAGTAAATATATTTATCATTAAGTGCATATAATTGTATTTTACGTGAAAATAATTGGTACAGATTGTATAAAAATTGTCTACGCTAACAATGTACAAAAGTGATTCTGTACAATTTTTATACAATCTGAGTACAATTTTGTCACTGTGTACATAAAGTGTATACAAATTGAACAGTGTGTACTAAAATTAAATTGTGAATAATTTAACAATAATTTGTATACAGTTTGTGTAAATTAATTGTATACATTTTTTTTCTTAATTTTTTTTTCAAATTGTATGAAATTTATTAATTATTATTAACTGTATGGTTTTAATAAGATTTAATACATGTTTTAACATAATAGTTTTACATTTTCTGAATAAATTAGAATAAATCAAGTATAAGTTATGTAAATAATTTTAAAAGAAACAGTACTACTTTGAATTAAGAGATTTCGTATCTTTTAATTCAATTAATTTTTGACACATGCTGTGAGCTACCGTTCGATCGTCCAAATTTTTCCAATTTTTGCTTGCAGCGTAGTTTTGCGAATACACTGAAAATAAATGAATTTTATTTATTCTAAGCTTCATTTTCAATATATTATTACTCAACATACTTATGATAGAGTCTACAGCTTTTTTAGGTAACCCTGGTTTACGTTCGTTTGGATTTGTTTTTGATTTTGCACCACGTAGACAGCATTTTGCCAAAGCAGTCCTTGTAAAAATTGCCTGCATCAAGTAACGCGCAAAGGAAGTCGATGAATTACATTTCTTTTTTGCATTTTGTAAATCAAAATTATTGATAAATACATCCGAGCCTTTTATTAATTCTCTAATCTAAAATATTATGTTATGCTTCGATTAATTTACTAAATTTAAAATAAATAAAAATAACAAATATGTAACACATACGCCGCTTTTTTCATCTTTACTTAAATATTTGTAAGTCCAACAGTCATTTTCTTGATTTTCTAAATAATCGCACTCATCATCGAATTCCATCGTATCTGTTCTGCAGACTTGCTTATTCGAATTTTCAATTTTCTCTTTTTTGATTTTTATTTCTGATAATTTATTTACATTAACTAATTTTTTAAATTGAAACTTTGTTTTTGTACGTGTATTTAAAACAGGACTTCCCGGCATATCGTCACGATAATCAGAAGAATCAGTCATTATAGATATTTCACCTTGTTCAAAAAAGCATTTCTAAAATACAAAAAAATTTGTTATTAAGAGGACGTCGAAGCTAGCATTTTTACCATCAGAGTAACTCTACCTAATGGCACATATTCGCAATCAGTTTCACACTATTCTTCGTTATTTGCTGCTAGATTTCAATGAAATTTGCACAGGATATATAAAATGATGCAGAGAATTGGGCTGTGCATCGAAAAGCGGCGAAAATTGAAAGAAAAACCTTTCTGATTAGTCTAAAACTGATGAACTCTACCTAATGGCACACATTCGCAATCAGTTTCACACTATTCTTCGTTATTTGCCGCTAGATTTCAATGAAATTTGCACAGGATATATAAAATGATACAGAGAATTGGGCTGTGCATCGAAAAGCGGCGAAAACTGAAAGAAAAACCTTTCTGATTAGTCTAAAACTGCTAACCCCAACCGCGTACGTTATACGTATGTAGTAAGGATATTCCCCAAGAGGTGGCGCTGTATGGGTGCATCGATGTTGGGGTTAGCAGTTTTAGACTAATCAGAAAGGTTTTTCTTTCAATTTTCGCCGCTTTTCGATGCACAGCCCAATTCTCTGCATCATTTTATATATCCTGTGCAAATTTCATTGAAATCTAGCAGCAAATAACGAAGAATAGTGTGAAACTGATTGCGAATATGTGCCATTAGGTAGAGTTACTCTGATGGTAAAAATGCTAGCTTCGACGTCCTCTTAATACTCAAGTAAATTACAATTAAACAAATTTAATATTAATTTAATTACTTTTTTTTCTGGTGATTCTTCGGTAATTTCTATTATGGAAAGTCGTTTCTTAGATAGTATATCATCACTAATTTTTTCAAATCCCTGCAAAAGAATAGTTAAAAGATTAAGTATTAAGATAAGAGTTTAAACAAACAATACAGGTAAATAAATAGAACAGAATAGTACTTACTTCTTCTATACTTGTTACAATCTTTTCCTTTCGATTTGTAGTCAAAGTCGGAATTAGGTTATGCTGCTCATTTTTATCTAAAATCGGCATATCATAAGAACGTCGACGTGGTTCACTTGTTGACTCAACATTCACTAAAGGCTCTAAAGCTGGAACTTTAGGTGGAATGGTACTTTTCAAAAATTCTAATTTCTAAAACGTAAAGTTATAACTATAACAACTAAATGTGCAGGTTAATTTTTTTGCCTAAATTTATTATAATATTTGTTACCGCAGTAATAGATTGCATATTATTTATATTGGTATTAGCATTAGCAATGCATGAGTCTATATCCGTCTGCAACTGTTCGAGATAATCTCGTATCCATGAAAAATCAGATTTTGTTGAATAATTATTAATTTTTAAAGTGGATGGAATACTTTCACTCTCTTTATGAATAAACGCTGGTTTCTCCTTTAGTACTTGAGGTTCAATTTGAAAATCAATATCTTTTATTAATTGTTTATCCATAAGTATCCGTGTGCGATTTTTTATTTTATTACTATTAATCTAAGGAAGGAAAACAACGATATTAACCTTGAAATAATTTTTTTTGTTTTAGTTAAGTAAATTATAACATAACTGATTTTTCTGCATATATAATAAAAAACGAAAGGATAAAGTAAAATAAAAGGGCAAAATTATTTTTAAATATTGATAAAAATTATTTTAAATATCAGACTTTACTGTACTTTGTACGTTTCTGCTTCAGATTCATCGGTGTCAGTAGCATTAGTTTCTACCTCTTCTCTAACACTATGCTTAACAGGTTTTGTACTCTTTAACTTAGTTTTTTTCATTTTCTTCTTATGCATCTCATCCATCATATCGAGCAGTTTTGATTCGTCTCCTACAGCGTATAACATTTATAATTTTAAGATTTGTATAACTATCAAAGTAATATTTTTGACATAGTAATAGTAAAGTACTTACTGCATTTTTTAATAATTGTACCTTCATAGGGGTTCGAATTTTCCGCATCTTCGGGCCACATGAAGGTAACCTTTGTCCCTATATTTAATGTTTTTTGTAGCTTATCCATAATAATTGATCTTTCATAAACTACACATAACGATGCATCATTGCACTCAATTAAATATTGCATTTCGGACATTTTCTTCTTCAACCGAGTTTTTATACTATTTATGTAATCTTAATATTAATGAAAAATCTCGTATGTCACTCATCAACACTGATGTTGGTTATGGAAACATTTGAAGGTTGCATTATCGAAATATTAATTAAACTATCAGTTAAGACATTCTATTCAGGTTGCACATGTGTTCGATTTATATTGACGATAACCTTTTATTGATTTGATTTATAACATGCCAACTTATACGCCGTATAGTGGAAATAATGAGGTAAAATTATTATATGAAAAAGAAATTATTTTATGCTGTTGTAAATAACATATAGTTCACATTGATTTTAATATGTAACAAAGAATTATGAGATTCCTGCTGTTACAATCCGTCGACGAATTCGTAGGAGGCGGCAGGTAGAAGTAGCAGATCGAAATGTTCTAGAGATAAACCCTAGTGCACAAAATGTTGAAATAGAGGTAATTGAAAAAGTAATTTTTCATTCCTACTTTAATAAGAGACTATGATATTGATTTTGTTACTTAAATTGTTCACTCTTGTATGTTTATATTATTTACATTTTTACGATTTATTTTAAAAGTAAAACTAGAGAAATTAATTAATTAATTAAACAAAGTAAAATTAATAGTAAATATTTATTGAAATAATGTAATAAATATTGAAATAATATTGTAAATAGTTATTGATTTATACTTATATCGATGATTATCTGTCAGAAAGTTGTGTTTAAAATTTTCATTTGAAAACTATCTATTATTATTTAAAAGTTCATAATTTTATATGCGAAATTGGTTATTTTCTTAATGAAATTTATAACTTCGTATTTGGAAACTATCGTTACAAATAAAGTTTTATTTCTTTAGTTATACTCATCATATTATACAACGCTTACATTGCTTTTTAAAATGTGTATTAATAAGTCAATTAAAAAATAGATATTGAAAATATAGGATAAACTTTTTTTATGTGTATTTAAATTTATTGTGTCCTCGTTAAAGCTTTATATTAATGAAAAAAATTAAAAAAAAAAAACATTTTTTATTACATTTAATTATTTAACAGAGATCGTACGAAGATGCGACCATGGAAGTACTCGACGATAATATCAATCATAGTGATTCTAATAATATTGACGATGAATATAGTGATGTCGAATCAAGTAATTGTTCAGATTGCTCCTCGGGAATTTATGATTTATTAGGGAGTGATACAGAATACGAAGAGGTTGAAGATAACATACTAAATAAAAAAATTTATGATGGATCTGACTTTAGTGTCGGTGAATTAGTTAATTCAGTTTTAGAGTATTACATACAACATTGCTCAACGAAGAAAGGTTTAGACAGTTTGTTAAAACTTATGAATAAGTTTCTACCAAAACCGAACATCGTTCCAAAAAGTAAATACTTACTTTTTAAATTTTTGACAAATGTCACGTCTGCAAGTGCTGAAATTATTAAGAAACATCGCATTTGTGAAGAGTGTTACAATTATATAGGTTCATATGATTTGACTTTATTAATTAATTCTTGTAATATTTGCAGTAGTAGTAAAATTCATGGAATTTTCATCGAATATGATTTAAAATCACTCTTAAAAGATGCACTTGAAATTAGAAATTTAAGCTTTTACATTAATCAACATAGACAATATAGACAACAAATTGAAGATTCAAACTCTGTAAATGATATTACGTCAGGTATGAAGTATCGAACACTTGAAGAGCATGTATTAAAAGGCGAGTCAGATATTTGTTTACTATGGAACACTGATGGTCTACCAGTTGGTGAAAATGGTCAAATATGGCTTATACAAGCGCAAGTTATCAATATTCCGCCTCAAAACAGAAGAAATTTTCAATTTGTTTCTGGTATTTACTACTCTAGGGAAAAGAAACCTTCTATGGCTTCATTTTTAAAACCTTACGTCAATAAGTTAAGAGATTTATTTACAAATGGAATAATATGGCAGAATAAAAACAATGTGATTCAACGAAGTATTGTTATTGCTCCAGTGGCAACATTAGATGCACCTGCAAGAGCTGCAGTCCAAAACTTAATGCAATATAATGGGGAATATGGATGTACCTTTTGCGAACATCCAGGTGAAATTTGTCGGACAGGTTCAGGGTTTACTCGTATTTATCCAGTTCTTAACTATAAACCAGTACTTCGCACAAATGATCAAATGCTTCAACAAGCTCGTGAAAGTGTGTTACGCCAATTAAACCATATAAAAGGCGTAAAAGGACCTTCAATTGCATCTCTGGTACCTTTTTTTGACATATCATCGTCTTTTGTACCAGACTACATGCACGCTATGCCACTTGGTAATTATCGAATGTTAATTAATTTATGGTTTAACTCTAAAAATAAAGATTGTGATTTTTATATTAACAAACAAATGAGAAATGAAATTGATAGACAGCTTCAAGAAATTTATCCACCACAATATGTTACTAGAACTCCGAGAACAATCAAATTTTTAAAGTATTGGAAAGCATCAGAATTGAGAGACTGTTTCTTACATTACTTTCCTGTTATATTAAAAAACAAATTAAAGAAACGCTATTACAATCATTTTCTAGTTTTAGTTTACGCGTCAACACTTCTATTAAAAAATAAAATTGATGTTCGCGAAATTGAATTAGCAGAATGCCTTTTCGAAGTATTTGTAATTGATCTAGAAAAATTATATGGTCGTCATAAATGTTCATTCAACGCACATCAGTTGCTCCATATGGCACAAAGCGTACGTCTGTGGGGTCCACTGTGGTGTTGGTCTGCGTTTCCTTTCGAAGACGGTAATGGATACGTAAAAAAAATTATACACGGATCAAATAAATTAGATATGGAGATAGCGAACACTATGTATATTTATAATGCACAAAAGATTTTAAAGCATAAATTAGAAATTGAAAATCATTATGAACATGAATTTATTGCTGAACCTCTTTCGCCGGTGAAAAAAATATTAGGTGAGCATGAGTTAGAAGCTATTCAAAACTACTGCACTGTACACGAATTGGACATAAGATCAATGATGATGTATTCAAGAGTTCAATTAGGAAACATAATTATAACTTCTAAAAAGTATACAAGACAAACGGTCAGAAACAATTTTTGTATTTTTTGGGATAATACATTGTTTGGAACTGTACTGTTCTACATTCTAATTGATAATCAATTATTAGCAGTTATCCAAAAATTGATTTTTTCGAAAAATAGAAGAGACAGAATAGTTGTATCTGAATTAATGTTAGATTTTACAAATTATATAATTCCTGTTCGGGATACTTATTGTATTGTAATAATTCCAGTGAGCGAAATTAAAGGAAAATTAATAAGAGTTGAAAACTATATATGTTTTCCAACAAACAATTATGAAACAAAATCATAAATATTTAATTGTACATAATATTGTACATATTGTTCTAAACTCCAATAAAAATGACGAAGAATATTGTAAGGTAAAAGTTATAATAATAAAAACTTAATTTATTTCAATTATAAAGAAAATTAGATTAATAAGTAAAAAAACTTTATAAAAAAAATAAAATATTGTGTACCTTATTTATAAAAATTGTATACAAATTATATTCTTATTATCCACAATCTGATTTCAGTACACACCTTATAATTTGTATACACTTTATATACACCGTGACAAAATTGTACACAGATTGTATAAAAGTTGTACAGAATCACTTTTGTACATTGTTGGCGTAGACAATTTTTATACAATCTGTACCAATTATTTTCACGTGGATATATAAAAAAAAGCAATTTATCATAATATATAATGTTTTTATACAAATTTTGTAAAATTTTTATAGAACCAAATTTATATAAAAATTTTATAAAGTGATTTTATAAAAATTTTATATAAACTTTATAAAATTTTTCCACATGGGATCTAAACGCGGATTTGATTCGGATTTAGCGGCTGTCAAAACTATAAAAATATTATTTAGTCATTTACGCTTAAAAGTTTCTTCTCAATTTGACCTTCAAATGCTCTTGATTCTGACGTGATAGCGCCAAATGAAATTATCTTAATCTAAACCAATATCGGAATTTGAAGTACAAAATGTACTTTCCACAAAATTTACAAACTTGACCTTTAATGACCTTCATCTTAACCCGATAAAGTCAAACCCCATAAAGGATCAGTGGCTGTCAAAATTGTAGAAATATTAGTGACCTCTCCTTAAAACTTTTTTCTAAGTTTGAACTTTAAGTGACCTCAAACTTGATAACTCCAAATCAAGCTTAGACTCGGAATCAGCGGGCCGTAATAAGATCATATAGGTCTTGCTCTTAATATACAGACAATTTTTTTATTTTGAGTGACTGTAATCTTTCGAGAGTTTAACGTCCAGGTCACTAGGGCACAATCTACTAGATACCACAAGTAAAAAAACGCACAATACAATAAGTAAAAAAATTGATGCAATAAGTCAAAAAAATTATATGGATTTTCGATTTATGAATGGGGCCAATTCACAAGTCAGATTACATCAAAAGGATTTTGGATTTATAATAAAAGAAAATCCTTACATCAAAAGGATTTTGGATTTATAATTTAGGAAATCCTTTAATCAAAAGGATTTTGGATTTATAACTAAAGAAAATCCTTTAATCAAAAGGATTATGTATTTATAACTAAAGAAAATCCTTTAATAAGAAGGATTTTGGATTTATAACTAAAGAAAATCCTTTAACCAAAAGGATTTGTGATTTGAAGACAACAAATTCTGCAATTCCAAGGTTGATTTTGGATTCATGATTTGACGAATCATAAATCTCACAACCCTGGTCTGTGGACATTATGAAGTTTAATTGTGACTTAGGACTCCCTTCGGGGAGGTCCTATGTATATATATATATATATATATATATATATATATTTAAAACAATTTGTTCTGAAGACGACAGCGTGGGTAGTGTAAACTAGTTGAAAGGTTTTTTTAAATTGTATTTTTAAATTGTATTATTAAAAATTATTGTTTTAATGTAAGAATTAAACGTGATTTGTTGAATTTTTATAGATTTGATATGTAATAATATACCGAAGAGAGTGGCTTTTGTG
The DNA here is from genome assembly GCA_026168455.1 of Theocolax elegans. Taxonomy (NCBI): domain Eukaryota; kingdom Metazoa; phylum Arthropoda; class Insecta; order Hymenoptera; family Cerocephalidae; genus Theocolax; species Theocolax elegans. The sequence continues at coordinate 12,502,262 of CM047431.1, forward strand.
AGATCACACGAGTGATATGTTGTTTTTTTGAATTTTGTTTGAATTTGGTGAGTGTATGAATTGTTTTGTGATATCGATTTAAATGTTTCACTGCTTGTATTAATCTATATATACTGTAATTTACTAATTTTTAGCCTTAAAAAGGGACGGCGAAAAAACGTCCGAAACGTCGGAATTTTGTAACTTAACATCTATTAACACCTATTGGTTCGTGATGATCAATAAAGACACTTTTTTACTAAAGATTACTTGGACGAACGATAAATTCATTTAAACAGTAAGTAACTTAGATTTATATATGTAAAAATTGTGTTAAAAAGATTTTGTAAAATGAAATCATTTTTTAATTAAAAAAAAAGGTATAGCCTGATGAGGATGGAGGATATCCATCGAAACGTCGCCAAATAAATAAATATGGTTTGTTCATCAATATCGAGGAAAACCTAAACTACTCCTAAAAAAAAAATATTACACATTTTTCTGTTTATGTTAGTTTTTCACCCATCCACTTATTACCCGCGGTCAATGCTGCTTAACTTTCAAGATCAATCTTTTCTCAATCTATTCTGAATGCTACATTTACAAAGATAATAAAAATATATATGTAGACATTTTAAAAAGACCTATTTAGAATTTATTTTAATGGTATTAATTTTAATGGAATAAACATATTTTTAAAAATATGGACAATTTCATACAAGTTAAAATGTTAATGTACTTATACGGTACCATTTTAGAAGAACAATATATATTTAGTAATATATTGCAGCAATTTCATATTAATTGTAACTAGGCTTTTTGAAACGTATACAAATATGTTTTCATTAACTTATTGTAACTGTTGTGATTGTAGCAGATAGAAGATAGTAAATCATGCAATAGAAAATACTAAAATCAGTATGGAAGTAATATTCATTCATTTGTACGATATTAATTTCTCCCTAATGTATTAAAACGTAAATATCTCTATTTTATTGGTTTAAAATAAAATACAAAAAATAATTTTAAACCAATAAAAAAGAGATATTTACGTTTTAATACATATGGAGAAATTAATATGCACAAACGAGTATTATCCCTACTAGCACACAACGTCGTAGCAACGTTGTGACAACGTTGTTTTGACAACGCTACAACGTTGTTATAAAAGTTGTTGAAACGTTGGAGCAACGTTGCTACAACGTGGGATATGTCCGCTAAGATTTATGTAAGTGGCCGCGATAGGTGGAAATAACGTTGTGACAACGTTTGAGCAACGTTGAAATGCCTTTAAAAAATGTATTTCATATAAAAATAAGAAAAAAATTTAAAAAAATTTTCAACCCGCGGGAATTGAACCGCGGATTTTTAGTTGTCTTTATTTTGTTGTTCCTGTCATTAAATTAACTTTAGGTTATTAATTTCGGAGCATATTTTGATAGTAGTTTATAACCAAAAGTTAATCCCTGCGGGTTGAAAATTTTTTTTTAATAATTAAAATTTTGTGCATTTAAAAATGTATTTTTTTGCTTGCCCAGGACATTTTTTAATTTTGTATATGAAATACATTTTTCAAAGGCATTTTCATAAATCTTAGCGGACATATCCCACGTTGTAGCAACGTTGTTCCAACGTTTCAACGACTTTTATAACAACGTTGTAACGTTGTCAAAACAACGTTGCCACAACGTTGCTACAACGTTGTGTGCTAGTAGGGATACGACTACTAAATTATATTCATCATTTCATTCCTATATTAATCATCTTGAAAATAGAAAATTTCAGAATTCATTACAAATTTTAGGTATAAGATATATCGGTCAATGTAAGTCTACCGATTAAAGTTAGATTAATAAGTTACAATTATCGAGAGAAACTGTAACATAACAAAAATTTATATATGAATAATAAGTCGATCTGATGGAGGCGAAGGAAGGAGGAAGAAAACACAATTCTTTCCTTTATTTTTTGCACAACGTTTCGTTGGCTTGGTCTGCCAACAGCTTCAGGTGCCTTTATTCAAACAACAATTATTTAAAAAAATTTCAAAAAATAAATACATAAATTACAAACAAGACATACACTATATTAAATATACCTTTTAAATTCGAATTAACGGTGAGTCAAAGAATCGAATGAACAGTGTCAAACATTGAAAGATGGAAATATATAGAAACACGAGTACTACCACAGACATACGTACATAATAATACGTCAGATGTATCAGCACTTTAAATTTCTAAGAATAGGAAAGTAAGTACTATTCAAAAACTTTATGTCATCTTTTGCATTCATATTATTACTGTCACATTTTATATGAATCATTTCAGAAATTAGTCTTTTATTGTAATTCACTTCTACATCTAAAATTTTTGTATTATCCCAATTAAATTCATGGTTAGAATTTTTTACATGTTGATTTACAACCGAATCTGGATTATTGTTTTTCACATGTTCAGTGATTCTGGTTTTTAAAGAACGTTTGGTTTCACCGACATATGGAAGCTGAACAATTTTTATATGAGAATTTATAAACGTTTGTTTGAACCCATTTGTTGGTAGCAAATTTAGTGTTTAGCCTACCTAATTTTATTACCAAATTTAAATGTATTCTAACTAACGGCAACACTTGAATATTGTAAGATAATAAAATGTTTGCTAATTTATCAAAATTATCTAAATAAGGTAGAGGAACATAGGTTAAACGATTTACTTTTCTATTATCTTTTTGAAAATCTGATTTTTTCCTATGTTATAAATAATTTAATATACTTTGTATATTTTGCCTAATAAATGTAATAGGGTAATTATTACTAATCAGTAATTTATTTATAATTTTTAAATTTTTTGTTTAAAATTTTGTATCTGCGAACAAACAAGCTGTATGAGCAAGATTAAATACAATGTTTCTTTTTTGCTGCATTTGCGGAGCAAAAACGCTGCACGTGCTGGACGTGCGGAGGGTAATAAACGAAAGCATGTTAGTACGGAGGGGGTGCTCCCTGAGGTAGTGAGATTAGATCGCGATTCGAATTCATCTGTTCCTAATCCTAATAGTGAGATAGACGTAGGGAAGTCAGACTCGATGGTGCGATTTTCTGAGAAGGTTAGGCCAACTAGGAAATCAATTGATGTCAATCAGGGGGTTGATATTCTATTGGTGTTAGAATCGACGGAATCTAATGTTACGAATTCGGAAATCTCTTCTCGTAACAAAGAGACACCAGATCCATCAATTGAGGAGGGAACTAGAATGGAATCTCCATGATTAATGCAGATAATCGAAAATTTCTTAACGTCGAATTAGGAGGAATTACGTATAGGGCTTTGATCGATTCCGGGTCTACATTGTCTTTAGTTGGGTCTAAAATTGCGCAGCGGTACAAGAGTAGAATTAGAACTAATAATTCGGTACTTAGAAATTTTAGTGGTGGTACAGTTAGTGCAGTGGGGACAATCGACATCATGTTAGAAGTTGACGGTCAGGTAGGCCAAATCCATTGCAACGTAGTCAGTGATTTAGACACTGACATGTTACTTGGGATGGATTTTGGCAAGGCCTTTGATTTCGATGTTCGATTGGGACGGAATCAGTGGAGAGTTAGCGAAGGGAAATGGAGAACATTCGACGATAATGCTGAAAGGCAGTCATCGAATATCCATGGTGAGTGCTCTGGTATATCCGAATTGCAGGATAATCAGAGGGCCTGAGTACAAGAATTGGTGCAAAGGCTGATTCCTGAGTATAACCCAGAGAAGTTGGGCATGACGGATTGGACGGAGCATTCTATTGATGTGCAGAATGCCTCCCCAGTCAAGCATCGCACGAGGAGGGTGTCTCCCAAGATGCTGGAGGTAGTTCACGAAGAAGTTAAGAAAATGTTGCGGTTAGGTGTTATTGAGAGATCAGCCAGTGATTGGAGTAGTGCACCAGTTCTTGTCCGCAAATCCGATGGTTCAATTCGATTTTGTATTGACTATCGGGGCCTTAATACGGTGACCAAACGAGATGCATATACTTTGCCTCAAATAGATTCGATCCTGGATAAGATACGGAGAGCGAAATTTATAAGTAAGATCGATTTGAAGCAGGCTTACTTCCAAGTTAAGATGGCGTCTGCTAGTCGAAGGTATACTGCTTTTTCCGTGTCGGGATCGGGTCTATGGCAATTTAGAAGGATGCCGTTTGGTCTCACCAATGCTTTAATGACCTTCGAACGGTTAATTGATGCAATATTTGGGCCTGAGTTTGAACAATTCGTGTTTGGGTATCTTGACGATATCATCGTGGTGACTGAATCGTTCGAGGATCATTTGAAATACCTAGAACTAGTTCTTAAAACGTTGTTAGATGCTGGATTGACTATGAATAGGGACAAATGCAAATTTTGTTGTAGTACGGACACGTATTTAGGGTTTACCTTAGATAAGGATGGACTTAGGACAGATCCAGATAAGGTAGCTCCGGTGGTTAACTATCCAGTACCTACAACGATTAAGGAATTGCGAAGGTTCTTTGGTATGGTAGCGTGGTACTCGAGGTTCATTGAGGACGAGGCTAGAATAAAGATACCGATAGTGAGGCTATTGCGTAAGGAAAAGGAATGGACATGGGGAGAGGAGCAGCAAGCTGCTTTCAATGAATTGAAACAAGCCTTGACTGCCGCTCCTGCTCTCGCTAGACCTGATTTCGGCAGGCCTTTCAAAATGCAGTGCGACGCTAGCAACTTTGCCTTGGGAGCTGTGCTGACACAGGATCAGGAGGAGGGAGAACATCCCATCGTCTATATCAGTAGGGTCCTGACTGCTGCGAAGCGAAATTACACAACCACTGAAAAGGAGTGTTTGGCATTGCTCTGGGCAATCAAGAAGTTGAGGCCGTATCTTGAGGGTTATAGGTTTACGGCGATTACAGATCACAGTGCTCTTACGTGGCTGAGAAATTTGAAAGAGCTCACGGGTAGACTTGCTCGTTGAGCCCTGGAGATGCAGCAATGGGATTATGAGATAATTCACAGGAAAGGAGCCTTGAATCAAGTCCCAGATGCTCTCTCCAGGATGTACGAGTATGAAGAAAATGTGGTAGCTGCCTTTAAAGAGATTGGAGATTCGTGGTACCTCAACATGTTGAGCAATGTTCAGCAGTTCCCTAATAGATATCAGCAGTGGAAAGTGGAAGATGGAAATCTGTATAGATTCCGGAACGAACCACTGTTAGACCCAGTGGCTAGTAGAGAAGAGTTCTGGAAATTGGTGGTTCCAGAAGAACAACGTGATCGGGTCATGAGTGATGCCCATTGCGTTACCTCCGCAGGTCATTAAGGGGTTGAAAATACGTATGATAAGGTCGCTAGGGAGTATTTTTGGAGAGGAATGTGGTACGACATTCATAAATTTGTAGTAGGGTGTGAAACTTGTCAAAAGTACAAAGTTTCTCAATCAGGGCCTCAGGGACTGATGAGTAGTAGGGTAGTAGAGAAACCGTGGGTTGTCGTTGCGGCGGATATGATGGAGTTTCCGGCCAGTAAAAATCAATGCAAATATCTGCTGGTATTTCAAGATTTATTTATTCGCTGGATAGAGTTGAAACCATTGAGATCTGCTGATGGTAAAGCGGTAGCGGGAGCATTCGAGGAGTTAGTTTTATTTCGTTGGGAAACTCCAAATTATTTGCTTACGGATAATGGTAAGGAGTTCGAGAATAAATATCTGAACGATATTTTAGTAGGATATGGGGTGAAACATATCACTGCACCTCCTTATCATCCTCAAACGAATCCTGTCGAACGTAGCAATCGGACGCTTAAAACGATGATTGCAACGTTTGTTGAAGCTGATCATAGGACTTGGGATCAACATCTTCATGTATTCCAACACGCTTTAAATACGGCAATTCGATCGTCGACCCGGGTGTCCCGGGTGTTTTTAAATTACGGGAGACACCAAAAACCAGTAAAGAGTTTACGTAGGGAGGTTGAGAAACCTCAACCAATTAGTAGGGTTGATGATTCTGTGTGGGCTGATAGGGTTCGTAGGTTAGATATAGTGAGGGACATAGTAGCTAAGAGTTTAGAAAAATCGAGAGAGAAACAAGCTAGGGTATATAACCAGGGTCGGAAGGATATCAGATTTTTAGTGGGGGATAAAGTTTTAGTTAGGACGCATTTCCAATCACATGGAGGGAATAGGTTCTCAGCAAAGCTAGCTCCCAAATTTGAAGGTCCTTTCACCATTGTAAAGGTTAAATCCCCTAATATGTATATATTGGATATGAGTTCGAAATCGAAGGGTCGTGTTAATAAAGTACATGTGTGGGATTTAAAGAGGTATATTCCACCACGTAGTAGTAGAGAGCATAGGTGACCTCATAGCGTAGACGGAAGTTTGAGGAAAAAGAATCATCTCGGAAAAAAAAAAAAAAAGAAAAAAAAAAAAAACCGAGCTAGATCGATGCCTAACGCATCGATCATTGCCGCCGTACCTCGCCTCTGGCATACCGGCGGTCGTCCATGTCACATCGTTTGTTCCTATCTTTCTTGTATTTCTTATCCTCGACTGTGACGGTTATTTGGACTACAGAACATAAAGAGTTCGCTTTAGCCTTTCTCTGCTCTTGCGATTATGCTTTACTCGTTTGTTCTTATTTATTGCTTCGGTTTTATTTTTTATTTTTATTTTTGTTTCTTTGTTTCTTTGTTTCTTACTTTTTAAAAGCTTGTTCAGGGGAGCAAGACCAACTGTTTATGAGGTTTTCCTCTTGTCTTTCCTTTCTCTTCTTTCTTCCCTTTTCTCTTCTTTCTTCTCTTCTCTCTTCTTTCTTCTCTCTTCTTTGGCTTTTGACTAACCTACAAGAAGGAGTTCCTATTCACCTATCTATTCTCTCACTCACCCTTTCTTTCATTCTGAACTTTTACATTCATCCTTTCCTTTCGCTCAACTTTCATTCTACGAAAACCCTTTTTCCCTATACGGAATGTTAGTCATTATATTAATTAGTACAAAATCTCTATCTACCTTGATTACCTCTGTTCTACTACCTCTGTTAGTGCGACATGTATTAGTGCGACTTTCGATTTTTACCTATCTACTATCTTCCGTCTTTCACTCATTTCACTTTCTCTCTCTGCTCACTTATGCATTTCCTTTCTCTCTACCCTATTTCTATTTCAGGAAGATTAACTGTACCTACTTCTATCTCTCACACTTCGTCTTCCTCTGTTCCTACTACTTCTGATATTGTCGCGGTTAAAGCCAAGTCTTTTTCTAGGTCTTCGGTAGCAATCTTTACAAGCATAATGTCTTTCACCATCATGATTAATTTGTCTACGCCTTCTTTGGTCGTCATCATCCTTTTCGTATTTCTAGCTGCTTCTTCCATATCCTGTACGTGTTTATGCCGCATTGTTTCGTACTTCACACATGTCCATAAAGCATGTTCGGGGGTGTCTGCCTCTCCACAGCTGCATAGGTCGGACTCTACAAAGTTAAATCTTTTCCTGAAGGATTGGAAGTTTCCATGTCCACTGAGTATTTGGATCAGCCATTTACTCGGTCTAAACCAAAACTTCGCTAGCCTTTCTTCTATGCTAGGTAAAACCTCATATGTGCGTCTTCCTTTTATCGTGTTATCCCATCTCAACTGCCATTCTTTTCTTATCTCCTGGTCTAGCCTTTCTATTATCAATTTTCTTTCTCTTCGCGTGCCTAGTCCTTCCTCCGATTGTACTGTAAAGTTTTTATATCGGTATTCTTTTCCTTTTCTCATCCAATATAGTCCGATTCTTCTTTCGCACTCTAAGTCAATCGGTAGGTGACCTGTGATCATTGTAATAGATTCGGCCGAGATGGTTCTGTACGCTCCTGTGGTTTTCATCAGGGCATATCTTTGCGACATTATGAGTTTCTTTTTCTGGACATTATTTGTGAGCCCGTACCATCCTGCTGCTGCATATGTTATTATGGGTATGAACACTCCCTTATATATTATATCTAGAGATCGATAGCCTAGCCCCATTCCTCTCTTGCCAGGAAGGCCACCTTTCGAAAATTCCTCTGGTTTTCTTTGAGATCTCCGTAACATGCGTTTGTACGCTAAGGCCTTTGCCAAAAGAGACGCCCAGATATTTAAACGGTTCTTGCCTTTTAATTCTTTGTCCGTTTATTCTGATTAGTGGGTAACATTTAGGATGAAATGTTCCCTTTGCTAGTAACATTGCACATTTATCTGGGGCATGTTTCATTTTGACACTTTTACTCCATTCTTCTATTATATTTATGGCCATTGTCCTTTCCGTTCCAGTTCTTTACGGGAGTCTCCTTCGATTATAATTGCTTGATCGTCTGCATAGGCTATCGTCTCAAGTCTTTTTCTAGGTCTTCGGTAGCAATCTTTACAAGCATAATGTCTTTCACCATCATGGTTAATTTGTCTACGCCTTCTTTGGTCGTCATCATCCTTTTCGTATTTCTAGCTGCTTCTTCCATATCCTGTACGTGTTTATGCCGTATTGTTTCGTACTTCACACATGTCCATAAGCATGTTCGGGGGTGTCTGCCTCTCCACAGCTGCATAGGTCGGACTCTACAAAGTTAAATCTTTTCCTGAAAGATTGGAAGTTTCCATGTCCACTGAGTATTTGGATCAGCCATTTACTCGGTCTAAACCAAAACTTCGCTAGCCTTTCTTCTATGCTAGGTAAAACCTCATATGTGCGTCTTCCTTTTATCGTGTTATCCCATCTCAACTGCCATTCTTTTCTTATCTCCTGGTCTAGCCTTTCTATTATCAATTTTCTTTCTCTTCGCGTGCCTAGTCCTTCCTCCGATTGTACTGTAAAGTTTTTATATCGGTATTCTTTTCCTTTTCTCATCCAATATAGTCCGATTCTTCTTTCGCACTCTAAGTCAATCGGTAGGTGACCTGTGATCATTGTAATAGATTCGGCCGAGATGGTTCTGTATGCTCCTGTGGTTTTCATCAGGGCATATCTTTGCGACATTATGAGTTTCTTTTTCTGGACATTATTTGTGAGCCCGTACCATCCTGCCGCTGCATATGTTATTATGGGTATGAACACTCCCTTATATATTATATCTAGAGATCGATAGCCTAAGCCCCATTCCTCTCTTGCCAGGAAGGCCAACCTTTCGAAAATTCCTCTGGTTTTCTTTGAGATCTCCGTAACATGCGTTTGTACGCTAAGGCCTTTGCCAAAAGAGACGCCCAGATATTTAAACGGTTCTTGCCTATTAATTCTTTGTCCGTTTATTCTGATTAGTGGGTAACACTTAGGATGAAATGTTCCCTTTGCTAGTAACATTGCACATTTATCTGGGGCATGTTTCATTTTGACACTTTTACTCCATTCTTCTATTATATTTATGGCCATCTGTCCTTTCCGTTCCAGTTCTTTACGGGAGTCTCCTTCGATTATAATTGCTTGATCGTCTGCATAGGCTATCGTCTCATGTCCTTCTCTGTCTAACTTGTGAAGCACTTCATCAAATACGACATTCCATAGGATTGGACCTAGTAGGGATCCCTGTGGGCATCCCTTTGTCACATTTTTGCTTGCAAAATTGCCACCTTCGGTTATTATTACTTTCCTATTACAGAGGTAATCCCTAACGATATTGTACAGTCTCCAGGGGCAGTTCATGCCTGTCAGGTTCTTTAGTACTCCCGGCCACCATACATTGTCAAATGCACCCTTAATGTCCAAAAACATTATGAGTACATATCTACAGCTTGAGTTGTGCACCTTGGTCTTTAAGTACACTATCGCATCTTCGGTTGATCTGCCTTTCCTAAAACCGTATTGTTTGTCAGACAGACGTGGTTCCACGATTTGATCTAATTTTTTGATTATCAGACCTTCCAGAATTTTTCCTAAAACTGGTAGCAGGCATATTGGTCTATATGAACTAATTAGACCAGGATCTTTGTCTCTTCCCTTTTTGATTGTAATTACTTTGCCTGTTTTCCAAGTATTCGGAAATATACCGAGTTTTAGACAGTTATTGTATAACTTTAGCAGTTCTTCACCAACTACTGTAAGAGCAACTCTTATTATCTTCAGATCGAAACAGTCGATTCCTGGCGCTTTTCCTAATTTCATTTTCTTTACGACTTGCACCATCTCCTGCCTTGTAAAATTTTCGGTTTCGCTGTATTCGTCTGTATATCTTTGATTTTGTTGCCTTACTTTTGTCGGTTCTCTCGTTTCTGTTTCCAGGTTATCGTCTGGAAAGAGCTGATGAAGAATTTGCTCTGCTGTGTCATTCCAGGTCATAGTGTAGCCATCGTCTGTCTTCACGTTACTTGCGATTTCTTTAACTCTAGCTTCTTTGGCAGCCAGCTTGTACGGTAAGCTCCATGGATTGTCGTTACCTTGTTTGGTCACAAATTCTTCCCATTTTTGGGTTTTGGTTGTGTCTATTAGTCTTGTATATTGTCGCTTGGCCAGTCTATAGGTCATTTTTGCACGTTCTCTTGTGTCCGGATCTCTTTCCCTTTGGAATTGTCTGCGTAACCTGTTTGTGTGTTTTTTGGCCTTTGTCAAGTCCTCGTTCCACCATGGAACTTTCCTACTAGTCTTGTTCTTAGTGGGTATAGCTTTGTCACATGCTATTTGTATCCCATTTATTATGTCTTTAATGCCAGCGATTGTTGAACCAATATCCTGTCGGTGCGGTTGGGCTTTCCAATTTTCTCTCAGTGTGTTAATAAACAATCCCCAGTCCGCTTTGCTTGTTATATAGCTTTTGATGTACTCTTTCTTCCTATATCTACCTCCCTGAGCTTGTTCCACTAATTCAAATGTTATTGCTCTATGGTCACTTGATGTCCAGTTTTCTTGGACTTTCCAGTTTCGTATTCTTTGTGCCATATCTGGTGAGGTTAGAGTTACATCGACATAGCCTTCTCCGACTTCATTTGCGACTGTTGCAATGCTATTGGGATCGTTTATTACTCTGAGGTTATTCTGGAGTATAAATTCTTCTAGTTTCTCTCCTTTTGCATCCGTTTCCATAGGGCCCCATAGTGGCGATCTTGCATTCGAATCAATACCAATTATAAATCTCTTTCCTCGTAGAGCCGTTACTATCTCTTGGAGCGATCTTAGATGTATCTCAATATCATCTTTTAGTTGGAAATATCCACTAATTAGGTATACTTTATATGGTACTGATAGTTCTGCTATTGCGAAGTGCGGTGTACATAAGTTAGTTATTTGCATCGCTATCACATTCGGGTCTGTTATTGCTATGGCTGCCCACGGATTTTCTTTGGAGGAGACTATTCTTACACCCATACCGTATCCCGTCACTTTATTATTTCTTGTGTATGGTTCTTGTAGCATAATTACGTGAACTCCCTTTTCATACGCTTTTTGCTTTATTTCGGGTACCACCCGCTGTGCTCGTCTGGCATTAAGTTGTGTTATCAGAATACAGGGTTTATTGCTCCCCGTAATCTGTGTTATTTACTAGGCGTTCTAGTGCTTTTGTGTAGCACGGACATTTAGTGTCGAGAACATTATGGTCCGACTTCTTTTTGGCCTTGACGCAGTTTATGCACTTTTTATTTTCCTGTTTTTTCGGACATTTGTCAAAAGAGTGACCTTTTTCGGCGCAATGCGAACAATGTACCTCGTTATTGCACACTTTGCTGATGTGACCGAATCCCTGGCACTTAAAGCACCTGGAGACTAGTACAAAGTCCTGTATTTTGCACGATTGATAATCTACAAAGATCCTCCTTCTTTGCAACAACCTAGTTCTAATTTTTGGGGTTACCTCAATAACCCAGTTGGTCCTGCTCGTATCCCTCTTTCCTGTTTTAAACTTCGGCGTTATTTCTTTTTCCGCCTCGTCAGCCGAGCAAACGCTTTGCTCGACTATTATTTCTCTTATTTCTTTCTCGGTTAGATTTTTAGGAAGATCATATATGATCATCCTCGGCTTCTGTTTTGTTGGTTTATGCATATCAAAGGTCTCCTTTAGAGACGGTTTATTTAGAATCTTTTGTAAGGACTCTTCATTTTCCGTCTCGATAATTAAACCTTTGTTAATTGTCCTGAGGCTTCTGATCTGAGCCTTCTCTGCTCTCGGTCGGAATTCGGCTTGAAACTTGGATTTTATCTCCTCTTCGTTTCTAAACTTGTCGGCTTTTTTCGGCTTAATAATGAGCTTATGCATTGCCGGATTCTTTATCATAACAGCCCTAGTGGTCTCTTTCGGCGCAACTAATTTCTTGGTAACGTCTGCGTACGAGAAGTTACCCGGATTCACTGCCTTTTGCCTCTGTTCAGATAGGACTTTAACTTGTCCTTCTAAAAATGCTGCTTTCGCCAACAGTGTTGAGACCAGGCTGTGCATGTTGTCTAAGGCCTCATGTGCGTTTTCGCTGTCTTTCTTCGTTAGGTGTCTTTTAACGATCTTTATTTGGTCCAACATGTACATTGGTACCTCTATCAGGCTTTTGACCTCAATTTTTCTACTTTGTTTGCCGGTTTCTATTTCCGTGCCTTCCGACTCCGACGAGCTTGAAGACTCAGATACTGATTTTGTTCTTACTTTCTTTGCCATTCCGGGCTTTGCCCTTTTTGGCTCTTTCGACTCCTCGTCCGAGGAAGACGACAGACCGCGCTTATTACTTTTCTGATCTTTTTCTGTTTCTTTATCTTTTGGTTTCCGCTTTGGTAAACCAGCTCCTGTTGTTGCTTTGGGGTTGGGTTCCCCTTCTGTTTCATTTCTGTGCACCATTAGTTTGTGTTTACTAGTTGACATTTCTCATATGTGTGTTATTAGTGTGTTCTTTGTGCATCCTCTTGATTACACGACGCTATAAGACTCTAGCAAGTTATTCAGTGATCACCTATTAGCAGTTGTTGTTTGACAGGTTTGACCGTGAGCCTTGAAAGTATCGTGGCCTCGTCAAATACAATTTAAACCTCCGAGTGCCGCCTCCCTTCCAGGTGCCACCTGGAGCAACCTCAGCAAGTTTAATTTTTACACACGCTGCTACAGGGCAGCCCGACTAACTGGCGAAGAAAGCCCGGGCCCTGGTACTATCGTGCGGTCCGGGCGTGCACGATCGGCGATCCGAACGCCGACCTCCCGGTTTATATGATGTACCCTCTTTACATCCAGGTATTCATAGTACTTCCCGTCGAGCTATAGGTTTTCACTGCCTCCCTTGCTTGGCGCACTGCCTTCTCGTGTCGCAGATACGTTTATCCTGAGTTTGCGTCTTAACACCGGCCGGCCACCTCTCCAACCGACCGATGCCCATTGCTGCGATTTAACCTACCGAGACGCTGAAGCCTACGCTGTCAGCCATCGGCGTTTCCCCCTCTGGCGGCGTGGACGCACGCAGTTGGTTTTCCAGAGGAAGAATCATCTCGGAGTATCATGTGAGTACACTTAGACATCAAGAGGTAAGTCAAAGTTTAGGGGAGGGGGCAATGTGATGGTGTCATCATTAAGGGGCACCTAAAAAGGAATAATAAATATTAGTAGGTGTTATTATAAATATATTATAATTGAGGGAAAACTTACCTGGTTCGGAGGTAATTCAGGAACGGTGGTTGAAGCGCTGTCGAGGAGTTTATCGTCGGGTGCTCCAGGGTTCTCTGCTGCAGGAGGTAGGGTCCTTTGAACGGTCGGCTACTCCGAGACCTCCGCTTCTGAAAAATAGAAAAATATATAAATATTGGGTGTTGAATGGGGAAGAAGGATAAGGAAAATCAGAAATTAATTATTGAGGAAATATAAATTAAAACAAGGTAGCGGAGGGGTTTGGTGAAAGGTTACATTAATACTTACCCATTCTGTGAGTTTTGCATCATTGTTTATTGCATATTTGCAATAAACAATGATGTAAACATTACCTTCGTGATCGTGCGGGAAGACCCTTGTAGAGCGTTGGTGGGGGGAAACCGTCGTTCGTCCTCGCGTACCGCGTATACCCGCGAGTATACGTACGCGCACACACACTACACGCGCGCACAACACCCGCGGAACGATTTATCGTCGTCCCCGTCGGTGGGGATCGCGCGCACGCGGTGAACCGGTCGCGAAGCACGTTGTTTACGTGCCGGTTCGAATTAAGTTGCGTCCATCTAGAATCGATCGAGATTCAAGCGCGTGCATAGTAACTAGGAGGTCCGCGCTTGTATCGACGTAGGGATTTATATATCGATACGTAGGGAGTTTTGGAACACGTGTAGTGGGGATCGATCGGGTGTATATATTGTTCGTGTATGATATATAGAAGTAAATAAGAGATTTAAATCTCGCGCTAATGAGATTTTGATGATATTACTAAATATTTTATAGTAAGGACGATGTGCCGTGTATGGAATTGCTGTATAAAATAGTATTATGACAGTAATTCCATAATACACGTATATTTACTGTAATAGTTGGGACAATGATAACTTATGCAAATGAGTTGTCAATTTTGATATTAGTAAGGACTATACGGCAGCGGGGGCACCTGTGACATGTAATTACATGGAGATAAGTCAAATAATGACTTATCTCCCACAGGTGACACGAAAGAGATAAGGAAACGGGACAACAAGTGAGAAAAGGATAGAGTGTTTAAATTTTCGGTTACGGAGGGTAGTTTCCGGAAAAGAAGTGAGTCTAGCATCCTTAGTGATAGAGAGTGTGCTATTTTCAGAGAATCTAGTATTGATAGTGATTGTGAGGAGATATATTTTGAAAAAGTATTATTTGAGCAGTCATTCCTTTGATCATTGATTGAGATTAGTTATAATAACTACATTGAGATATATATACATACATATATATATATATATATATATATTGTGGCATGAGACTTTTTAAGTGCTGAATAAAAAATGAAGCAGGCGTCGGGTCTTGAACACAAGCCCCTTCGGATCCGAAGGCGTTCACGCTAACCACTGCGCTACGCCCGCACTGGTCGTAGCGCCTGCTTATTGCTCTCATATGCTACCGATACCGCGCCGCTTCGCGGTGTCGATAATGCTGGCATCTATATATGACAAGTGGATTAAATCCACCTTGTCACAATATATATATCTCTCTATAATATATAAATATTTCGCCACCGCCGCCGCCGCCGCCGTGTCTAAGAATTCAGAATTCAACATATATATATATATATGTTTTATATATATATGTCATATATATGTTATAAATATGTTATATATATATGGGAGATTCCATGTGAAGTGATCCAGTTAAAAAATAGAATTTTGTTTTAATGTATGGAATCAGTAAAAAACTACTTGAATAGAGTGTATCTAAATTTTTAGACCTGAATTTCAATTAGTACCAGAGTTGTAGCCAAACAAAAAATAGAATTTTTTGAAAAAATTGACTTATTGGCCATGTTTATCACTTAATAACTCAAAATCTAACAATTTTTTCTTATATACATTAAATTTGAAAAAGTTTATTAATTTCAAGAAGAATCAGTTCAAATATTTCATTTATTTTATTTTAAAACTTTGAATATATTTATAATCAATAAAAACCTTTATAGTAAAAAAAAGGGTTGTACGATCAAAAATATTTTATCCATCCAAGAATCTAATTCATCGATGATTAATTACCTTCAAAATGGTGCAAAGTTTGAGTGCGGCAGAGCATTTCAGACAAAGTTATGGTGTTTTTAGTCAAATTTCTTAAAAAAAGAGAGCGAATGCATTTTATGAAAAAAAACAGACTAACCGTATACTTGACTAATATTTTATAGTAAGGACGATGTGCCGTGTATGGAATTGCTGTATAATAGTATTAGACAGTAATTCCATAATACACGTATATTTACTGTAATAGTTGGGGACAATGATAACTTATGCAAATGAGTTGTCACTTTTGATATTAGTAAGGACTATACGGGCGCGGGGGCACCTGTGACATGTATTACATGGAGATAAGTCAAATAATGACTTATCTCCCACAGGTGACACGAAAGAGATAAAGGAAACGGGACAACACGTGAGAAAAGGATTAGAGTGTTTAAAATTTTTCGGTTACGGAGGGTAGTTTCCGGAAAAGAAGTGAGTCTAGCATCCTTCGTGATAGAGAGTGTGCTATTTTCAGAGAATCTAGTATTGATAGTGATTGTGAGGAGATATATTTTGAAAAAGTATTATTTGAGCAGTCATTCCTTTGATCATTGATTGAGATTAGTTATAATAACTACATTGAGATATATATACATACATATATATATATATATATATATTGTGGCATGAGACTTTTTAAGTGCTGAATAAAAAATGAAGCAGGCGTCGGGTCTTGAACACAAGCCCCTTCGGATCCGAAGGCGTTCACGCTAACCACTGCGCTACGCCCGCACTGGTCGTAGCGCCTGCTTATTGCTCTCATATGCTACCGATACCGCGCCGCTTCGCGGTGTCGATAATGCTGGCATCTATATATGACAAGTGGATTAAATCCACCTTGTCACAATATATATATCTCTCTATAATATATAAATATTTCGCCACCGCCGCCGCCGCCGCCGTGTCTAAGAATTCAGAATTCAACATATATATATATATATGTTTTATATATATATGTCATATATATGTTATAAATATGTTATATATATATGGGAGATTCCATGTGAAGTGATCCAGTTAAAAAATAGAATTTTGTTTTAATGTATGGAATCAGTAAAAAACTACTTGAATAGAGTGTATCTAAATTTTTAGACCTGAATTTCAATTAGTACCAGAGTTGTAGCCAAACAAAAAATAGAATTTTTTGAAAAAATTGACTTATTGGCCATGTTTATCACTTAATAACTCAAAATCTAACAATTTTTTCTTATATACATTAAATTTGAAAAAGTTTATTAATTTCAAGAAGAATCAGTTCAAATATTTCATTTATTTTATTTTAAAACTTTGAATATATTTATAATCAATAAAAACCTTTATAGTAAAAAAAAGGGTTGTACGATCAAAAATATTTTATCCATCCAAGAATCTAATTCATCGATGATTAATTACCTTCAAAATGGTGCAAAGTTTGAGTGCGGCAGAGCATTTCAGACAAAGTTATGGTGTTTTTAGTCAAATTTCTTAAAAAAAGAGAGCGAATGCATTTTATGAAAAAAAACAGACTAACCGTATACTTGCATTCAAACAATATGGCACTATTATTCCTCAATATTACTAAAATATACTATTTATTGTTAGTTACTGATACATTTATTTAGTTGTTATTTAAGTCTGATACTTTTAGTTATATCTGTTATATAATTGGATTTATTGGAATTATAAAAAGTTTTAGGTATTTATCCAATTATATAACAGGTATAACAGGAATATATATTTTAAAATTGTTTTTTCAAGAATACATAATATATGTATTTTTTCCGTGCGCAAAAAAAAAGTTGTGAACATAACTTGAAAGAATGTGTATTTGTTTACTCATTCTTGATAAAACCCATAAAATTTTTAAACGTATACTCAATAATAATAACGGATCTAAAATTCAATGTAATGCTTTAAATACAAATGCAAAATTGTTTGAAGATGAAATAAATATTAATCAAGTATAACTTTTTTATAAGTATATCTTTTTATATCACTTTTCCAAATATCCATATGATATATACAATGGGTTAAAAATTAAATATATTAATTATTGCATTTTTAAGATAATTCTATTATAAACAGTATAGGCAAAAGAAAATTCAAATTTTAACAGTGGCAATATAAAATACGAATTACATTTGAATAGATTTTCAAAAACTATTAATTTAGGAGCATTTAATTTAAATATTTTTTAAATTAATATTTCAAAATTGTATGGATATATAAATGAGTAGATAATTTATATTTATATAACACAATATTTTAAATAAACAAGTATGTATTTATTAGAAACAGAAGGATATTTAAGAAATGAATTTGTTTATAATAATCAAAATAAATATTTGGGCTCTGCATAGTAAAAATAAATTGGATATAATTATGGATTAAAACGCAAATTTTGAAAGAGAGTGCAAATTACGAATCACGGGAGAAATGGAAGAAACAGGTTTTTATTTATATAGCGCTAAAATTTTATAAATAATTCTTTAAAAATAATACAAAAATTAATTTAATTAAGAAGAAAGTTTTATTACTATTAAAGTACAAAATATTAATGACATAGAACTTTTGGCGATGATCGTTCGTCATTAAATAAATTAATTTTAGAAGGTGAATTTCTATTTATAACGGTTTAAAATAATCCAAAATTTTAATAAGTTGTTAACTAAAATACTACAATTTAATAAGTATATGTACTTTACTATTTTTGGTAAGTTAATTTTTCATTAACATTTATAATTATTAAAATATAAATTTAAGCTTTATAAGAATTCATATAGTTTAAAATTTACAGTTAACATTTAATATGTCTTTATTTTTTTTATTATTTTTATTCTGATTTCATTACACTAAATTTTGGTAAACTTTTATTTATAAATTATAATAACTATAGCAATACCTCCAAGGTGTTGTGTGAATCTGTTTAATTTTTAAGGTGTCCATGGTAGTGAAAAAATAATACAATTTAAAACATTATTTTAAATAAATTAATTACGAAAAACCTTTTTCGAAATTAAAAATAGGGGGTTGGCGCGCGAAGCGCGCAGGGGGGCGAAGCTCCCCTAGTATATATATATATATATATAGATGTATACATAGATATATCAGATTATTATTTTTTATATATATAATATTTGGATTGATCCAACAAATTGGTAAGCAATTCAATTATTATTGTGGCGTCCGATATATCTAGCAAATTACTGTTGGTCAAACGTGGTTGTTACGTTGGATTTTTCGCGCGTTATTATTGGATAATAATTTCCAAAAAATTACCGACACGGTGGCGGAGTGGCGGAGACGCATCTCGGCCGATCACGAAAATTAAGCAGCACTGAGTGCGGTTGGCACTTGGATGGGTGACACCATTCTTGTGCGGCTTTCAGGATCGGTTAGGTGTTTTTCCACACTTCACAACGTGAGCGGAAGGTGTGGAACATTCGGTTTCGGCAAGGTGACCTCAACATCTAAACAGAATTGTTTCAATACACCGACCGTCTCGGAGAAGGTTTTCCTACAAGGTTTTCCCTTCCTCACGGGCATAACCCCGGGCGAATGCGAGACGGTGGGGACCGGGATGGGAAAAACTGGAATGTCTTCACCCCCACACATAGGTGGTAGGAGTGTCCCTGTAAAAACCCGTTTAATAATGGGTATACGGAGTGATGAGCAAAGAGAATAAAAAAAAATAGAATAATTTCCAAAAATCTCTCTCGTGGTAGTGGTGACAGTGGATTCCGCAAGGAATCCGCTTATTAATTTATTAACGCCAATTAAAAATTACTGTAGGTTACAGTGGAAACCGGTCCACTGTAAATTCGACGGAATCTCCTCTGAGAGAGTCGGCCGTGCAGGGTTTTATTTTATTTCAATTAATATTTTCGACGTTTCCACCGGGAAACGGTTAAGAGTTTTAACCGAGAATTTGGTTACGTCGCAGAATGAAAAATTTTAATTACTAATTCCACATGTTCCTTTTTTATACACATTATCGTATCGTCTACATACCTATAATAAAAATTGGAAAACATTTATGAATGGTTTGTAACTTATTAAGACATTCTTTTTCCAAATCATCCATAACAATATCAGCAAATAACGGTGATATTGGTGAACCCAAGTCCCAGGTTCGATTCCCGGCCTCAGCCGATTGATACAAGCACCACTGGCGAATGTATTTTCACCAAGTGCTTTCTTCACCAAGACATCGTATGACCTCTGTCGCTGATTAACACCGGTTTAGGAGCATAAAAAGAGCGACGTTAAAATAAAAAAAAATTTTATTAAGTTTAAAACTATTATTGACGTGAGAATTAGGATTTTTTAATAATGGTTTTATTTCAGAATATACTATTTAAGCTAAAAAATGAGTTGAGCTGTTAACAAGAGAAATAATAGGTCTTAATGGTGCCTCTATTTTTATGTATTTTGGGTAAACCATACGCTTCAGCAAGATTAGTATTCGAACAAGTAACAGCGTTAGTATGGTATTTTTTATTATGGAACTCATTATCATTTAAATATCTTAGAATTTTCGCACTATCATTTTGAAAAGTTTTTAATGGATTTTTCTTAACTACTAGATAAGTTGAAGTGTTAGTAAATAATAAATCCATTTTTAAATTATAGTTAGATTTGAACATGCAAACTGTTTTATCGCCTTTATCAGAAGTTGTAAAAAATATATCTGGATTATCCTTAAGAAAAGTTTTTGTTAATTTAAATTATTATTAATAGTGAATTACAATAAAAGACTAATTTCTGAATTGATTCATATAAAATGTGACAGTAATAATATTAATGCAAAAGATGACATAAAGTTTTTGAATAGTACTTACTTTCCTATTCTTAGAAATTTAAAGTGCTGATACATCTGACGTATTATTATGTACGTATGTCTGTGGTAGTACTCGTGTTTATATATATACACGTTACCCACACAGTACAGAATATTACGTCAATATTACGGAAATATTTCATATTAAGATTCGGAATATTACAATAATATTAGAATGAAAGATTACTGAAATATTGTTATGTCCGCGAATTTCTTACTTTGTAATATTCCATGAAATATTACATTAATATTACTATAATATTTCAGTGTAATATTTTAAGAAATATTTATGAAAAATTGATGAAATGTTTCAAACACATACTTGCATAGGACCACTGAAATATTACCTTACTGTTTCTTGAATATTTTAATGAAATTTTTACGAAATATTTCTGAAATATTGATGAAATATTTCAAATACTTACTTCAATAGGTCTAGTGATATATTACAGTAATATTTTTGAAAAATATAACAGAAATATTACATGAAATATTTACAAAATATTGTTAAAATATTTTAAGTAATTGAATTTTTTAACTTAATTATTTGTAATCCCAAGAGCCGTGCTATTGATTTATATTTATTAAGTATTAATACACATTATTTTTTTACACATATTTATCGCAGAAAAATTTTTTGCATATTTCCTAACCTGGGTTCAAACCCCGTATGCACGCATCAAATACAAACGCTTTATCCACTACGCTATTCGCAACGCTTATCGATTATGTTTAAAACTTGCACATGATGATCTGCTATTTGATTTGCTATCTAATGTGTTTTTAATACTCATACAATTTCAATGAAATTGACAAGATTTTACTATGATTTGGAAAAAAATCTTGTTAATTAAATTATTATATATTATTGATATATTGATATATAAGTTTCCTTAAACCTTGTACAAAACAAAAATAAGATATAAGACGACGATTTTTCGATTTTGGCGATTAAAGCAAAAGATGTGAAATAATTGTGAATATTAATTTGAAATATTTCCATCATATTTCACAAAATATAACACTATAACATTACGGTAATATTAATGAAATATTTCACTGGTCCTATTGAAGTAGGTATTTGAAATATTTTATCAATATTTCTCGAAATATTACATTGCAACAATCGATTTCGATGAATAAAATTAAAGGACTGCAAACTGTATATGCACTATCCTTTTCAATTCTGATATTATATTATTAACTAGAAAAATATTTTACAACATTTCAAAAATTTGTATACTTATACATTTAGAAATTGGATTAATTATCCTAAAAAATTCTATTTAATTCTTTATTCAATGTGCTTCTTTATTCTTGTTTAAAATAATTATTTACTATAAGATAATAAGTACCTTTCCGCGGGACAAAATAACATAATTCGTAGTTAGATACATTTTTTTTAAGTGTAAAGAGCAAACTGCAGAAAAATATTTCGTTTGAAACACTATTTCGGAAATAGTACTACTTAATTGTGCACAATATATTTTTATTTAAAATAATTAAGTTCAAAAATAGAGCACGGGTATCTAAATTCGGACAATCGTATCAAAGCGTAGCTCCTTTCGCGGGAGAGAAAAATCTACGAATATATGGTTAAAAAATTACTAAGTCCAAATTTTATAAATTCAACAGTTCTTTATAGCCTGGTATAATAACTCTTAATAACAAAATAGCAAAATAGCTCATAGTGGTAAAGCGTCAGCGTTCGAATCTTAGGATTGAAGGTTCGAGTCCCACAGACAGCAAATATTTTTTTTTAATTTTTTCTTTTAATTTATGAACTATGGCCAACATATTGGCAACAGTTTAAAAATTGTATGATAGTAACTATTGGCAATATGTTTGCAATAATTGTTGCCCATCACTTTGCAATACAGTGGCAATAGTTTATATTTTTCGTACGTACAATATATCTTAATAAGTATAGATTCTGCTTAAAAATAAAATGTTTTAATTCTGTTATATTGTATACATGCTGTCAGATTAAATTTAATATGTTAACTGTTGCATCATATTCGCATATATTAACATTACATATTTTATTAATTACACTATTGTTACACTATTATTACCTGTGTAACAGTATTGGTATCCTCTCGCAAGGGAAGTACTTAACCTTATCGGAAACGGATATATATCTTATCCTAACCTTGGCATATCTTTTGGAATATAATAATATGAAGAAAGCCAAGTTATTACTTGCCAATTGCCACTTTTACGAAAGTGATTCGACATCTGACAATAATATTTCCAATGAAAGTTAATTTCACTTTGATTGCTATGATGACTTGAAAACGAATATTGATAGGAAATCAATCCAAAAACTGAAAGATAGTTGAGTTCAAGTAGACATGGTTAAAAAAAAGAAGCTTAAGTTGTTCAATTTAGAGCAAAGTTAAGAAAATAAGAAATTGAAGAATTTTATAATATTATTGCAATATGTTTTGCATTATTTTAGGTTATATTTTTTTGTAAGATTTCATATTGTGTGGAGCGCAACGACGGATGTCAAATACGTTTCGTTTCGAAATTCTATTACACAAGAAAAAATTATATAATCGAGTCGCCAGGAATATTCCTCAAACATTGTTGAAATATTTCACGTAATATTACATTGTAATGTTTCGACAATGTTACATGAAATATGGTGATGAAAGTCTATGCAATATTTTAGTAATATTCCAAATGATTATTTTTGTTTTAACATGTATTGATATTATAACAATATTTCATGAAATATTGCATACAATATTTATGGAATATTATACGAAATATTACATGAAATATTTCAGTAATATTGTTGTAATATGTTGTGAAATATTCCACTTTCTATTAGTGGAAATATTACACCAAATATTTCATTAATATTTAATAATATTACTATGAATTATTTCAGAAGAATATTTTGTAATATTTTTGATATATTTTCTAAACATTTCCGCAATATTTTTTTGTAATATTTCATGTAATATTTTTTTGTAATATTACATGCTGTGTGGGTACATCTTTCAATGTTGACACTGTTCATTCGACTTTTTAAATTATCGTTATGTCGAATTTAAAAGGTATATTTAATATAGTGTATGTCTTCTTTGTAATTTATGTATTTATTTTTTGAAAATTTTTTAAATAATTGTTGTGTTTGAATATAGGCACCTGAAGATGTTGGCAGGCCAAGCCAACGAAACGTTGTGCAAAAAAAAGGAAAGAATTGTGTTTTCTTCCTCCTTTCCTCGCCTCCATCATATCGACTTATTATTCATAGACACTAATAATTGGAGTGCAAATAAATATCACGAAACATACAAAAAAATTATTAAAAATAAATGTTTATATACATCTTGCAAACGACGCAGGTTAAGGTCTAACAATTCTCTTACTATCTTAGATGATGGTACATATGTTGTAATAAGAGATTTTATAATTGATCGACCCACATTAACAGAATATATATTATGTAACATTGTAAATGTAGAAAATGTAGTTCATTCTTTTAACATTAAAAAAATTGTTAATATACCATCTCGAATTGTATCTCTTTCGACTAGTACCAAATTTGTATCATTATTAAGTAAATTAAGGTATTTTCATATATATATATATATTTTTTTTTTTAATTTTAAGTTCATTTCAATCACCCATTTTTGGTCAAACTCATGCGAATACAAATATTTATAATTTAAGCCTTAATCCATATCAGAAAAATGTTTATCTTATTTAAATTAACGATATTTAAAAAAAGACTTTTAAGAAGGTACTTTTACAGGATAACAACACTCAGGTATGCAGATTTACGAACAATCCACTTGGTTATTTTTGTGTATTTTCCACGTACTTATTTATTTCACGTGTATTTTTCAAGTGTATTTGATACGTGATATTTCATGTATATTTTTCACGTGTATTTTTCATGTGCATATTTGGAACCGAATTACACGTAATATTTTACGTGTATTTTTCACGTAAAAATATCACATGTTTTTTTCAACAGGGTTTTCCTTTGTATTTTATTAACCTTAAGCTATAAATGTATATTCTTAGTGTATGTTTATAAATTTTCATATTATGTAAATAGATACTTAGTGGTTTTATATTTTTTCTTTTTACAGGTTAGATATTTGTAAAGAGATAGGAAACATCTTTTGCGTGTAAAAGCATTGCAACAATTACAGAACAAGTCTCGAGACGAATCGATTCACTACGATTAGAAAGTAATAAAAACCCTGTTGTATGTCAATTTTTTTTCGATCGAATTTAAAAATTTGCGGCTCGTTAAGCTTTATATTAATACATCAAATAAAAATTCTCCAAATAAAATTTCTCCAAATAAAATTTATCCAAATAAAATTTCTCCAAATAAAATTCCGTACGATAAGAAAAAAAATATTTTTTAATAATACTTTTTTTAGTAAAACTTACAAATGTTTTCTCTTGTTTTCGGCACCTGAGATTTTAGCGTGAAAAATCACCTGATTTCTCAGGTAATTTCTCCAATGATTTCTCATCTGAGTTTTTTTAGTAGGGGACCGTTATTATTAAATATATACAACTAATTTGCACCTTATTTACCTTCTATTTATTTTGAATACATTTCCTTGATTTTGCCCAACTTTAATGCGAACGTACATGTTCCTCGGCATGTATTTATTATTGTCTCGTCATTGTAGACGCAATGTACATACATGCGCGTATACGCCCGGTTAAAAATATATATGTATAAAATATGCGTAATAAATATATCTGTAAAATATACCCATTGTGTACTTATATTATTTGGTACATAATTTACCTATATTTTTTACCTGTTTTTTACCATTATCTTTACCTATAATTTTACCCATATTTTCCAACTTTATGCTCAAATTTATATTCCAAATATATATCTTACATAGCATATAAAATTGAAAATTAATTTAAGCACATTTAACCCTCATCGGTTACTGTTCAGTCAAATCGCATTAAAATTTCATACATATTTCACCCAATAATAATTTTTTTTTGTAATTTTCAGACTATGTCAGTTATTTTTAAATTCTTTCAAATATATTCAATTATTTTCATTCATATTTTTTATAAATTTGTATTTAAAATTTTTTTATATAGAGCGAAAATTTTGTTCAAGATTTAAACTAATGTTCACTATTATTTACACTTACTTACAGTTATTATCAGATTTTTTTAGAATTTTTAAAATGAAAGAAACTTAAAAAATCTGATAGAAACAGTTTTTAACACAGTTAAATGAAACTTTGGTTGGTGACATTTACTCAAAAAAACTTATCCCAAATTAGAAAATTCAAAATTGAGTATTAATGATAAAAACCTTAAGAAACTGAAAATTTCAAAATAAAAACTTATTTTTTGTCTCAATCTTGACATTTTTAACAGTTATTTTCAGATTTTTTTAGTTTCTTTCGTTTACTTTTTTCGCTAGGGTAGTTATATATATATTTTTAATGGAATATTTACATATTTTTAGCAGAAGTAGTTTTCACAAGTGCGTAAAGTATACGTATGTATTGCGAACAATATTTTATGGTAATAATATGCGTTAAATTGCATTTAATAATTAGTATAATGTGTAAAGTGCAAGGTTACGCACACATGAGTCATGAAATATTGTGCGCGCTAATTAATCATTGTGTCGCGTCCCGACGAAAATTATATTATTATTTTTCGTACAAAAGTACTGCGTAGTTTAGAATAAAAATACGGCGTAGAAGAAAAACGAAATAAGGTTGATAAGGAATGGTTCTAAGTAAGTGCAGTAATATAAAATATAATTTATAGAGCTAAGGGACAGATTAGTTTACGAGTGTTTCAAACGAAATAGAGATTGATAAGTAGAGTTAAAGATATTATTCGAAGCCAATAAGCGTATAAGCGGGATCGCCGATAGTGAGATTGAAACGAAGGGTTGCGCAAGAGTTTTTTTGTACTGCACTATAAAATCAATGCTCGGAGAAGAACCGGCAATGGGAAACATCGACTAGAAAATTCGAGCATTAGAAGGAAGTAATAAATTAAGCCGTTCTTTGGATAACGTCGCAGTATAAAAGGGGGACAGAAAATTCTCCGAATCAACTACGAAGCGATACAGAAAATGCATGGGATTCGATAATTTTTAATTACGCACATCTAACGGTCCAATCGGGTGCAAGCACAGAAAAATCGAGAACTACTTACACATCTCCATATAAGGCAAAGTGTAAGACAAGGCGAAGCGTAAGACAAGGACAGATGCATAGGATTTTAGGGTATATAAAGAGAACCCAGAAGAGACACAGGCACTCCTAAGTTTTCATCTTAAGCTTTCGCAAGGCGAAGCTCTGCTGGACAACTCTTTGATTTTTATCCGAGGGCGTGGCTCTGCTACTTGAACTTTAAAGTAATACGTATTAAAAATCACAAGAGGAATCGAGACGTATCATTGACATCTACAAGCCATAGTCGAGGAACTACGACTTCGACATCTGGAAATCGTCGAGCTCCAACAGCATACACATCTAACGTCGACGCCCGCAGGTCTAGCAGGACATTATACGGCAATCTGACACCGCTACCCACGTTCAAGGCGGACCTTCGTTCCTCACCGAATATACACACATATATATATATATATTTATATACATATATATATATATATATCTATATATTTGGGTACTTAAGGTATATTCTTTTCGGCTATCTATACGCTTGTATTATTCGTAAAGGCAAACCTGATATTTTATGTTATTTCGATTGCTGAACCAACCGATTTCTTTTAAAACAATTATTATTATATATTACAATTTATTTATAATAATTATTCGTTACATTGCATTTGATTTGAAATATTCACGGTTTGAATTGCAATTTATTAACTATAATTTATGTTTTAAACGACAACTATTTTTTTTTATTTTATCTGCATTTATTTATAATGATTCTTATTTCAATTATTAATTATTAATGTTTATAATAAAATAACCTTGTGTATTTTTTTATTCTATAATGTGTTAATGTGTTCGCCGTACATTTGTTTATTTAATCAAAATTAATCGTTATTCGACTTAAATAATTTTATACAAGTGTTAATAAAATAGTGTAAATTTATTTGTTTTTGCCCATTAAAAAGCTGTAATAATTTAGTTGCACGTGTTCATTTAAAGAAAAACAGCATATTATATTTAAATAAATAATGCATAATTAATACGAAATAAAACATATTATTTTATTTATCCCACATTATATCCTGCATCTCTACTCTCAAAATAACTTCGCTCGCTACTCCCGGAGACGTAAGGCTAGTCCTAGTCAAACAAGAGCGAAAGGAACGCGAATGGTTTATTAACCATTTGCCTTCTTGTAATATTTTTTATAGTGATTGGTGCAAGTCTGGACGTGACAGATTGTATTAATTATTATAATAAATTTGGTGCATCGGCCGGGAAACTCACATTTTTGAGAGAAAAAAAGAGATTGAAGGAATAATGTGTTTAGATATAAAATGTCAGGTTCGCCTAAAAATACTGATTGTTATGTAAATAAACAAAGAAACACGAGTTTAGAATTTTCTATGAATGATACGTTATTAAATTTATACAAAGAAAAAGTTCAGACTCTCGATACTCTCGATTTAACTAAAACTCCTAGGAGAACAGTGCAAAATTTGACAAAAGAAATAAATTATTTAAAGGATAGACTAGAAAAAAATGCAGCAAATATTTCATTATCTATAAAAATACCTCGCGATTTTGAATATAGAGACCCTTTTTTTCCAACTGATCTTTCTATTTCCGAAGTTAGTGAAGACGAACAGGAAGACACAATAATTACTCCCACGCGAGTAAAACATTTTAGTTTAAAACCCGCAGTTTTGAATTACGAGGAACAAAAAGAACTTATCGCGAATAATCCTGTAAATTTTAGTACGCCAGCCCCAATTTATCGTCCATATGAGCCATTGATTTTAACACCGGATAACGTTATAAGCTCGGTAAGAAAACGGCTCGCGACTGAAGTAAAAAAAGAGTTGTTAGATTCTTATCTCGAAGAACCTAAAATCATAGAAAGTTTACAAGACACTGTAAAAAAGGGACAACTTTTCAAGGTATCATAAATAAGATTAAAGACGCGTTAAATATTTTTTCCGCACCGATCGAAACAGAGACTGAGGAAGCAAAGGCACTAGTGACAGACACGGCGAAAGTACTCGACGAAAAACTAATTCAAGGCGCGTCAGATTTTACAATTCCCTTCGATAATCAATTAATTAAAAGATCACCCGAACAAGCAAACTCTTATAAGATTAAAGACGAATTATATAATAAAATTAATTTAGACGAATTAAGAACAAGCACCGGAACAAAACCAAAAAAACTAGATAGGAGTGAAGTTAAAAAACCAATTAATAATAAAACAATGACGTCTCAAATTCGAGGTTTATCGCTAAAGGACGCTCTAGATTTAATACCGCGGTTAAACGATCATAATATAAATTTATCGCAATTTTTGGACGGATGCAACGAAGCAAAAGAAATTTTAAAAAGAATTAACAAAACTTATTCGAATGCGTTTATATGGGGAAGCTTTAACTTGTGCGCGCGGAGAAAATTTTAATTCTATCAAAGAGATATCCGATTTTTTCGAAAACACCTTCGGATCGATAAAAACATATTACGAGTGGACGGGAGAACTTGTTAAATTAAAACAGAAAAACAATGAGACAGTCGTTGCTTATTTTAATCGGTTACAAGAAATAAAAAATGAAATAGTCAAAGCGGCCGACAGAGAGGGACGAGTCGCGATAGCAGATCATTTCATGCTTGAACTAAGGCGAGATTGTTTAAAATTCTTTTTAAAAGGGCTTCGTTGGGAAATTCGTGCGCGTTTAGGGACTCCAAGTTCTATAAAACAAGCTCGTGAACAAGCGCTCGAGGTGGAGCGCGAGTTCGCTTGTAGCGTCTTGGACGAGGAGACGCCGAGCCGAGAAGAGGCTCGTTTTCGTTCAACTCGAGAAACGCGTAAAGTAAACTATATTTCTAATAACTCTCCGATTGTATGTCAATATTGTTCTAAGACTGGCCATGGAGCCATAAATTGTTTCAAATTAGCACGAAGTTTTGCGGAAAGATTTTCCGATAATAACAACCGACGCAATCCCATAAACAGTTCATATAGCCCACAAAATCGCTCGGATAATAGTCGTAATTATAATAGACCAAATTTACAATTTGGTGGTTGGAATGAGTATCAACGTCAGACGGAATTTTTACCAAATAGAGACAGAGATAAAAATGATTCCTTTGTTCGTTATAATAATAATAAATACTCGTCGCAGCAATTTAACAAAGAAGATCGGGGAAATAATTCCGGGACTCGCGGTGTGCGCGAGCCGGTTAATCCAACTTCCCAAGAATCACGATATATTAATAACGAATCGAATAATAATATAAGATCACCAGTTACTTGTTTTCATTGCGGAAAACCCGGTCACATAAAGCGCGATTGTTATAAGTTACAAAGAGAGATAAGAGAAGGAAATCAAAATCAGGGAAACACCGACACTCTCTCTCCGAGGAGGGTCGAGAGAGAGGCTACGAATCAAATTCCCTCTACTTCGAGCGCGGAAACCCGCTCAAACGTCCCCTCCGCACCGCGAAAATAAATTTAAGCCAACAGAGTTCAGCCCCGGTCGTAATCTTCGATACCGGTCAGTTAAGACGTCCGTTAAAATTCTTGCTAGATACAGGAGCATCGGTAAGTCTAATTAAAGAATCAGAGGTAGACTCTCGCGTAAAAATTGACGAAAATGATATTATATTGTTAAAAGGCATAACTGACCACTCATTAACTACTCGTGGTAAAATCAGAGTAGATTTCGAACGATCTCCCGTGGAACTCAATTTAGTACATGATTCGTTCCCTATACAACAAGACGGAATCTTAGGCACCGATTTTTTCCGTAGAAACGATGCAAAAATCAATTATTTGGAACAATATTTAGAATTTAACGGATTAATCCTCCCCTTTGAAAATGCAAATAATATGCAAACGGATGAATCGATATATATAATGGAGAATATCGAAAAT
The DNA here is from genome assembly GCA_026168455.1 of Theocolax elegans. Classification (NCBI taxonomy): domain Eukaryota; kingdom Metazoa; phylum Arthropoda; class Insecta; order Hymenoptera; family Cerocephalidae; genus Theocolax; species Theocolax elegans. The sequence goes on from CM047431.1 coordinate 12,532,766, forward strand.
TATGACCGAAAATCAATACGATATATGCCAAAACCAAGGGAAAACAATGGTTATACGAACATGAAAAATTCAAGATTTTATAATTATACCGATAGTGACTCAGAAACGTCAAGTGATTTTCAATTACACGAAAATGATGAAACGTTTATAAAATTTGACACAAACGAATCGTATGAAATCTACGAACAATAAAAAAAAATGAAAGAAATCAAAATGGCAACGACAAAAACCTATATAATCACAGTGAAAAAGAACAAGAATTATATGACGATTATAAAAATGACGAAATACAAGTACATCAGATCGACGAGGAGTCGGATCTAAGGAATAATACATGTAAAGCAAGTGAAAATTGTTATGGATTAATGAAGGAAGAACGATTACAAATAAATAATGGAAAAGCCCAGCCACGGGTATGTGATGTGACTGAGCCACGTATTAAAGAAAAATTTGATGAAATTACTGAAAATTATGGTATTATTGAAGCACCATTGTTCGATAGGATGGCTGAGAGTCCCTCCTGTACTAATTATGAAAACGAAGTTGACCTAAAGTATGATATTGAAAATGAAATAAAAAATGAAGAAAATTTATTGAATAAGACAGTTAATAATTGTCGAGTACAAATGGTTAATGAAATCGAGGAGGGCGATAAATGCGGACCTCGTGAAAATAAGAAAAATTTTGTTGATAAAAAGATGAATTGTCGAGTACAAATGGATTATGAAATCGAGGAGGGCGATAAATGCGGACCTCGTGAAAATAAGGAAAATTTTGTTGATAAAAAGATGAATTGTCGAGTACAAATGGATTATGAAATCGAGGAAGGCGATAAATGCGGACCTCGTGAAAATAAGGAAAATTTTGTTGATAAAAAGATGAATTGTCCAGTACGAATGGATTACGAAATCGAGGAGGGCGATAAATGCGGACCTCGTGATAAAAATGTTAGTAAATTGAATAACAAAGAATTGGTTATGTCGGGGGAAGAGTTAGATACTATCCCGAGAACCGAAATATTATGGATAAACAAACAAGGAACTGAAGAAACTGAAAATGAGATAAATAATGAGAATTTAATAAACATACAGGAAGAAAATGAACAGGATGAGGACCCTAGCGATTTTTTATTGAATGAACGAGTTATAAACGAAAATTTACGAAGCGAATTTGTCGAAGCCATATACGAAAACGAAATGAATAACAGTTATTTGGTTTATTCAAATAAACCTTATATTAATAATTTTTATAGTTATGAAAGTGAAGAGGTCGACATACACGACATTTCTGACGATCGATCTGAAGCGAGGATACTTAACATAACGGAGGATACGAGTACACTTAATCGTAATGAACGATTAAAAGAAGCATTGCATTTTGATAAAATGGACGAGGAACAAAGACAATCTATAGAGAATTTAATTGATAAATATTCGGATTGTTGCTGTCTAAAAGGAGAAAAATTAGGCGTTACAAATGCTATAGAACATAAGATACCGACTGTCGACGACATACCAATCACAGCTAAGCCATATAGATTTCCTCATGCTCTCAAAAGCGAACTTGATAAACAATTAAAAGAAATGATTGAAGGAGACATAATTGAACCGTCAAGTTCCAATTATACATCACCTGTTTTTCTAGTAACGAAAAAGCCTGATAGTCAGGGTAATAAACGATACCGATTAGTTGTCGATTTTCGACAATTAAACGATAAAACCGTAAAAGATCGATACCCATTACCTAATATACTAGATATTATCGATCAAATCGGACCAGAGAATCGTGTATTCACCGTCTTCGTTCTTGTATTCGCATCTTCATTCGGTTTATTTCAATTTAAAACAATGCCTATGGGATTATGCAATTCTCCAGCCACTTTTCAAAGGATGATTGATCGTGTTTTCGAAGGCATGCAAGGCAAGACGACGCAGTTATATACGCTAAAAATATTCAGGAGCATAACCAAAAGTTTGAAAAATTTTTGCAAAGAGTACGCGCCGCAAATCTGAAATTACAGCCAGACAAATGTGAATTTTTAAAGAGAGAAGTAGTGTATCTGGGACACGTACTATCACCAGAAGGTGTTTTGCCGGATCCAAAAAAATTAGAAGCAGTAAAAAAATTTCCAATTCCAAAAACTGTGAAAAACATACGTCAATTTTTAGGATTAGCAGGTTATTATAAACGATTCATTGCGAATTTTTCGGGTATTGCTAGACCATTAAGTAATTTATTAAAGAAAGGCGCACCCTTCCTATGGTCCAGCGAGGTTCAAAAGGCATTCGATGATTTAAGAGAAAAATTGTGTAAACAACCAATACTACAAATCGCAGATTTTAATAAACCATTTATAGTGACTTGTGACGCTAGCGGTACAGCGATCGGAGCAATTCTATCACAAGGAGAGGTGGGAACCGACCTACCAGTTGCTTATGTTTCGCGGGTATTAAACAAAGCCGAGCAAAAATATGATACTTATTCAAGGGAAGCATTAGCCATACTGTATGCCGTTACTCAGTTCGATTGCTATCTAAGAGGCCGTCGTTTTCTCATTATAACAGATCATAAACCATTTGTTTGGTTCAAAAACTCAGTAGATCCGACATCCAGAGTTAGTAGATGGAGAATAAAACTGAATGCATACGACTTTGACATTGTATACAAAGCCGGTAAAAGTAACGTTAATGCTGACGCGTTATCAAGAAATCCAAAAGAAGAACCCGTTTATGTTATTAAAAATCATTCTATGGAAACACGCAGTCGTGCAGGAAAAATAACACGGCCAAACTACAACGAAAAGAGAGCTAAACGACCCAACCAGTCAAATACATCAAAAGAACCAGTCAAAAACCTTCCTATAATACAAGAAGCCCCCGAGGAAATTGAAACGATAGTCAACTCAGACAAAAGATTACAACCCATGGAGATAGATAATTTTAACAACAAATTTGACGAGTCCTGGGAAGAGAAGGATGTTTACGAAGAACCAAATGATGAAAAGAAATTCATTGAGGTTAAAGAACAACTCTTTATGAGAAAAGATAATTACGTTTATTTCATAACTACGACCGGAATGCCTTTAGATGAAGGATCCAGAAATTTGGCTTCCAAATTATTACTACCTCATTTTTCCAATTTAAATCCAGGAGAAATAAGAATCAATAACAAAAACGGAAAAATGCATTTTTCTATGGTGTTACGTGACGAAGAGCGACTGAGTACTTCAGAAATTATTAATAATCTAAAAACGAATCTATTAAATTTAAAAAATATTATATTAAAAGAAAAATTACGTTCAATAAGTATCGCAATGAGCGAATTTATTGAAAACGTTTCATGGAACGAAATATTGAAACAAATAAGTATAACTCTACGAAAAATTAATGTAAAAATAATTATTTGTTTAGGGTTCATAAAATGTGTGGAAGAGAGTAATAGGGAAAATATTATTCGCGAAATGCACGAGTCTGCTTGTGCAGGACATAAAGGGGTAACAAAAACCTATAAACGTATAAAACAACGTTTTTATTGGCCAGATATTAAGAAAGACGTACAAAACTACATTAGACATTGTTTAACTTGCCAACTAAAAAAATTGGTTCGTGTTAAAACTAAACAACGTATGATAATAACAGATACTCCGTACTCGGCTATGGAATCCATATCGGTCGATCTTGTGGGACCATTTCCCAGATCTCGAAATAATAACAATAATATATTAACCATTCAATGCAACCTTTCAAAATACTGTATGGCGATACCCATACCAGACGCGACCGCGGCAACGATCGCCGAAGCGTTAGTTCGTCGACAATTTTCAATTTTTAGCGCCCCATTGTTAATTATATCCGACCAAGGTACCTCATTTTTAAGTAGTCTGATGAGAGAAGTAGCGAAAATTTTTAAGATTAAACAAGTTAAAACCACGGCTTATCACCCTCAGTCCAACTCCGTTGAGCGTTTTCATAGCAGCTTAGCAGATTATTTAAAAACAATGATAGAAAGAAATGACTCATGGGATGAGTTATGCGAATTAGCCGCGTTTTCGTATAATACGTCGGTACATGAGGGTCATCTCTACACACCTTTTGAAATTGTTTTTGCACGAAAAGCGCGACTACCATCAAACGAACCTTTAGACCCACGAGAACGAGTTCCAACGTATGATGATTACATTATAAATTTACGACAACGTTTAAACGAAATACAGGGAATCGCGCGAGAAAAATTAATAGCTTCTAAACATAGGTCAAAATTCTATTACGACAGGAAAGCCAATCATCAAGAATTACAGACAGGGGATAATGTCTGGTTATTAAAAGGAGGGAAGAAATACAAACTAGGCGATCAATATACTGGACCACATCGGATATTAGAAATAGTTAATGACAAGGGAAATGTAAAAATAGAGCTAGCTCATAATAAAACGAAAATCGTGCATGTTAATAGGTTAAGATATTCATATATGGAACATTTGTAGTGCCTAAACATAGGTATATAATATATAATAGCCCCAATGTGCTTGAAAATATGTATACGCACTAATATATATTTTACAGTTCTAAAAGGTTGTTAATAGAATAATATTTATTATCTTGTAATCACAATTGGCATACATTCAACTTAAAATAAAATTATTTCAATTTATCTGACTTTATACAAAAAAAAACGATATAAAAATAATATGTATATATCTAAATTAACGGCGAAAATAAACTACAAGGGAATAATATTTTTTATTATACGGAAAGATCATTACAAGAAAAGCATACACTCACTTAAATTAAATAAATACGCGATTATTAAACTAGAAACGAATAAAGCAAATAACAAAAAAAAGGTCTTTTTCTCTTTACTCTTCTCGCCTAAGATAACAATGATGTTAATGTACAAAGGAAAGTAAGAAAAAGGTTTAAATTTTCAATGTCAGTTGAACTTAGTCAAATTTAAATTTAATTGTTATATATATAAAAAAAATGATTTACAATAAAATAGAATCATTGGAGTCTAATACATCACTAAACCTAAAACCTATATCCTATCCTTCCTAAGGAGTGCTTGATTGCACCCTTTCCTCCTCGTTGCGGTAAATGCTCCAGCAACACTGTCACTTATCCTTCCTAAGGAGTGCTTGATTGCACCCTTTCCTCCTCGTTGCGGTAAATGCTCCAGCAACACCGTCACTTATCCTTCCTAAGGAGTGCTTGATTGCACCCTTTCCTCCTCGTTGCGGTAAATGCTCCAGCAACACCGTCACTTATCCTTCCTAAGGAGTACTTGATTGCACCCTTTCCTCCTCGTTGCGGTAAATGCTCCAGCAACACGGTCACTTATCCTTCCTAAGGAGTGCTTAGTTGCACCCTTTCCTCCTCGTTGCGGTAAATGCTCCAGCAACACCGTCACTTATCCTTCCTAAGGAGTGCTTGATTGCACCCTTTCCTCCTCGTTGCGGTAAATGCTCCAGCAACACCGTCACTTATCCTTCCTACATACCGTTCAAAATGTAAACCTATATAAATAATTACAACTGAACTTACCTTGACTCTAGTAATTCTGTTAATTAGTCATACCTTCTTACAGGACCCCCAGGTATAAATAAATTAGGAGAGTTTGGCATACTAGAAACAAAAAAAAATCTAAAACTAGATTCAATGGACATGGAAGATTCCGTACAACATAGTTACGATTGCAAAGAAACGAGAAGGGGCGGAAAGAAAAAGATTTTATCAAAACTAATTAGTGAAAAGAGAACTTTATTAAAAAAATTAAGTAAAGTAAACTCGCAGATAGCTTCCTTACACGTGTTGGATAAAGACGTAGACTCGAATTCACAGTATAAAGAAATTTCCGATATTGATTTTAATGAACAAATGCAGCAGAAATTTGATAAATTAATTAATTTCGCAGAAAAAGTTCAAAAATCCAACAATTAATGAAAACAACGATTAAAACTTTTTTTTTGAGACAATAACGGAGATTTTAAATACATAATATTCGCAAGTTTGTATAGTTTGATAGAAAATACGGCAAACAAAAAGATGTATAAATAATGTAAATCTATAATTGATACTGTAAGTCTTGTACAATGGTTTAATCACTAGTTAAAACAAATTAAAATAAAATAAAAAAAAATAAGAGAAAAAAATGAATGTGTGCCCATTGGTTTGAGTATGGTATAAAATTTAATTTGTACATGATATATGTATGAGTATTGTGCGTATCGTCGCCTCCGAATAAAAACATTCTAACTCAGAAATCGCTTGGAAAATACGTTAACTCAGAATTCGCTTGGAGAACACGTTAACTCAGAATTCGTTTGAAGAACACGTTAACTCAGAAATCGCTTGGAGAACACGTTAACTCAGAAATCGCTTGGAAAACACGTTAACTCAAAATTCGCTTGGACAACACGTTAACTCAGAAATCGCTTGGAGAACACGTTAACTCAGAATTCGCTTGGAGAACACGTCAACTCAAAAATCGCTTGGAAAACACGTTAACTCAGAATTCGTTTGGAGAACACATTAACTCAGAAATCGCTTGGAGAACACGTTAACTCAGAAATCGCTTGGAAAACACGTTAACTCAAAATTCGCTTGGACAACACGTTAACTCAAAAATCGCTTGGAGAAGACTTTAACTCAAAAGTTGCTTGGACAACACGTTAATTCAGAGGATGATTTTTGGCGCCTCGATTTAAGTTGGCACCACTGCCAAAAATTTTTAACAGTTCAAGAATAAATAAAAAAACTTTCATATATTTATACACGTATTTTTTTAAAATTTATCTAAGCGTTCTTATTATACACTAATGCGTTCTCCTAAAAAAGGTGGAAAATTCTTTAAATATTTAAGAAAATCGTAGAAATTAGTGTTTTCGATAACTTTATGAAATCGATATTTATACGGGCTCTCCATAAATGTGTAAAAGTACATAAATTTATTTCTACTATAAAACATAGAATAAATATTTGAAAGAATTGACATTGTGATGTGTTGGTACTTTATTTTTATGAAATTGCATTATTTCATAATTATATTGTTTTTAATATTATTTAAATATTAAAAAATTTGCTTTGTTTAGTTTTTGCGATTATCTAAAAAATATTTTGTATGGGAGAAAGTTCAACTTTCTATTAAATAAAACTATTCACCCTGTTCACTTTGATAATAGCTTACTTAATTATATGAATTTCTAAATTGATTCAATGCTGCTAAATTTTGTATTAATTAACTTAAATAATTAATTTAATTTTGACTTAATTATAATATGTATGTATATATATATATATATATATATATATATATATATATATAAATATATATATATATATATATATATGGGTGGTTCTCTGTGACATCGAAGATGAAAAAAATAAATATTGCTATAAATGTGGGAATATGTTTTAGAGGTATCCAGTAGTTCTCCTGAATTTTTTCAGATTTTTTCTGAGCCATTATTTTAAGTTACAGAGAGTCAAAGTTGACATTTTAGCACTTTTTTGCATTATATGCCCATTTTCATGAATTTTTAGCTCCCAGGGGATGCATTTTTCACTAAAAACATAAGTATGACGTTTTTTCTAAAATTTTCCGAACTTTTCATTAAAAATACTTTTAAAGACATAAATGTATGCTGTCACACTCTTGTAAGCCATTTAAACCTTAAATAGTGAAAATCAGCAATTCTGCTCCGGACTCTGGTAACCTAATACTGTCTAAAAGATGTCTTTTTATAGTCAGAAACTGCCTAAAAATTTCCAGAATGGGTCTAAATCATTAAGATCACTTATGGTCAAAATATCCGGGAAAAGTGCCCGAAATATTAATAGAAATGTATATTTGTTGCCTTATAACGATGAATCTAGTAGCATGATCATTGCAAAAAAATTTATGCACTTACCTTGGATTGGTAGAAAAGTATCACCACCTGTTTCAGTATCCATCTAATCCCCTGTAAGCTGCTAAAAATACAAATATTATTATAAAATTATAAAAAATTAATTTTTAAACATTTATAATGCTGGATTTTTAGTTTTACATCCCTTACAAGAATTATAATACTAATCTGAAGGATTACTAAAACATATAAACATCATTATTACATTAACTGAATATACGTATTTAATACAAAAGATATATAAATAAATCGGATATATAATTATAATGAATAATATGATAACGTGACAGTGACAAGTTTGTGAAATCTAAACAATGTACTGCTGAATAATAATAATAATGTTGATACTTTGATAGTAATCCTTCAGATTAGTATTATAATTCTTGTAAGGGATGTAAAACTAAAAATCCAGCATTATAAATGTTTAAAAATTAATTTTTTATAATTTTATAATAATATTTGTATTTTTAGCAGCTTACAGGGGATTAGATGGATACTGAAACAGGTGGTGATACTTTTCTACCAATCCAAGGTAAGTGCATAAATTTTTTTGCAATGATCATGCTACTAGATTCATCGTTATAAGGCAACAAATATACATTTCTATTAATATTTCGGGCACTTTTCCCGGATATTTTGACCATAAGTGATCTTAATGATTTAGACCCACTCTGGAAATTTTTAGGCAGTTTCTGACTATAAAAAGACATCTTTTAGACAGTATTAGGTTACCAGAGTCCGGAGCAGAATTGCTGATTTTCACTATTTAAGGTTTAAATGGCTTACAAGAGTGTGACAGCATACATTTATGTCTTTAAAAGTATTTTTAATGAAAAGTTCGGAAAATTTTAGAAATAACGTCATACTTATGTTTTTAGTGAAAAATGCATCCCCTGGGAGCTAAAAATTCATGAAAATGGGCATATAATGCAAAAAAGTGCTAAAATGTCAACTTTGACTCTCTGTAACTTAAAATAATGGCCCAGAAAAAATCTGAAAAAATTCAGGAGAACTACTGGATACCTCTAAAACATATTCCCACATTTATAGCAATATTTATTTTTTTCATCTTCGATGTCACAGAGAACCACCCATATATATATATATATATATATATTTATATATATATATATATACATACATATTATAATTAAGTCAAAATTAAATTAATTATTTAAGTTAATTAATACAAAATTTAGCAGCATTGAATCAATTTAGAAATTCATATAATTAAGTAAGCTATTATCAAAGTGAACAGGGTGAATAGTTTTATTTAATAGAAAGTTGAACTTTCTCCCATACAAAATATTTTTTAGATAATCGCAAAAACTAAACAAAGCAAATTTTTTAATATTTAAATAATATTAAAAACAATATAATTATGAAATAATGCAATTTCATAAAAATAAAGTACCAACACATCACAATGTCAATTCTTTCAAATATTTATTCTATGTTTTATAGTAGAAATAAATTTATGTACTTTTACACATTTATGGAGAGCCCGTATAAATATCGATTTCATAAAGTTATCGAAAACACTAATTTCTACGATTTTCTTAAATATTTAAAGAATTTTCCACCTTTTTTAGGAGAACGCATTAGTGTATAATAAGAACGCTTAGATAAATTTTAAAAAAATACGTGTATAAATATATGAAAGTTTTTTTATTTATTCTTGAACTGTTAAAAATTTTTGGCAGTGGTGCCAACTTAAATCGAGGCGCCAAAAATCATCCTCTGAATTAACGTGTTGTCCAAGCAACTTTTGAGTTAAAGTCTTCTCCAAGCGATTTTTGAGTTAACGTGTTGTCCAAGCGAATTTTGAGTTAACGTGTTTTCCAAGCGATTTCTGAGTTAACGTGTTCTCCAAGCGATTTCTGAGTTAACGTGTTCTCCAAACGAATTCTGAGTTAACGTGTTTTCCAAGCGATTTTTGAGTTGACGTGTTCTCCAAGCGAATTCTGAGTTAACGTGTTCTCCAAGCGATTTCTGAGTTAACGTGTTGTCCAAGCGAATTTTGAGTTAACGTGTTTTCCAAGCGATTTCTGAGTTAACGTGTTCTCCAAGCGATTTCTGAGTTAACGTGTTCTCCAAACGAATTCTGAGTTAACGTGTTTTCCAAGCGATTTTTGAGTTGACGTGTTCTCCAAGCGAATTCTGAGTTAACGTGTTCTCCAAGCGATTTCTGAGTTAACGTGTTCTCCAAACGAATTCTGAGTTAACGTATTTTCCAAGCGATTTCTGAGTTAGAATGTTTTTATTCGGAGGCGACGGTATACACATATCGCAAAAAGTTGTAGTAAAAGAAAATAAACAATGAAAACTGATCTTCCTTCAATACATAGACTCAATCCTTTAATTAAAATCAACCACGAATAAACAAAGAAATTTCTGTAGGCTGCCTAAAGATGGAAGTTGCACTTACCAAACGACAGCAACGCAAGAAAAGACAGGAGGAGAGAAAGAAGAAAGAAGGGGAAAAGGACCCATTAGAAAAAATTATTAAATACGGAGTCAATTGTTTCCAAGACGAGGCCAAGGGAACAACTCCCGCTTATTCCCGAAGGCTAGCAAATGAAACAGAGTTTCTAACATCTGTTATTTACAATCACAGTTTAAGCTTTAGGTTGGCTATTAAAGAAGCCTACCTTAGTGCTATAGGTTTCAACGATTGCATGCCTCAAAGGTTAAGACGATTTATAAACTTTAGAGCACAACTGGAAATGCAACATCCGGACTACCCAGAAAAAAGTGACGATGAACTCGTAAATGAGGTAGAGAAAAGGTATAGAGAAAGCTCCGCATTCATGGAACTAGGGAAAACGTATGCAAAGTACTTAGAAATAAAAGAATATGGTGGTCAAGGATTTGGGGACCAAACGTACCATGGAAGGTGTAAATATTGTAAACAGAAGATCCCGGTGTGGCGAGAGTGCGCAAAATGCGCCAATTACTATCTACAACGTCAAGGGGAAGGGATATATATAGAATCCATGGAGTGTACGGACGATGAACACCAACGACAGCTAGAAGTAACATCCCATTGTCCGACTGGTTGTTTTGCGGGAGGTTCCTTAACCGTATTACGGGATGAAAGATGGTCAACGGGAGATTGGTAATGAAAAAAGGACAGGGACGAAGGAAGATCGGAAAAACTATAACGATAAGATAAATACAAGAATGTTAAATAAAAATTTTTTTTTTCTTCTCCTGCCTATGTATCAAATCAAAAAGAAATAAAATAAAACAAAATCAAAATAAGAAGGGGATTCTGAGTTCGTAAGCCTATACCTTAAGAGAAGAACGACACCTTCTGATTAACCTTTGTTCTAACCACACTGTTTAGATTTATCGATATCTCTTTTACTTTTTCAGAACAAAAAAATGAGGAACTTCAACATAATGTTTTTGTCCCTCTTAACATTTTGTACGGGAAACGAAGTTGAACCAAAAGGAATCGAACTTCAACAAATACCTCCATCGGGTATATTCTTCGAACGACAGGAAGATGTAAAACTAACTCCAGTCGCGTGGAAAATTATTATTAGCATGACTTGCATACATGAAGATATGAATCTAACGGATATTTGGACAACGTTTAGCGAACTGAAAAACGATTGCCCGTTAGGTCACGAAAAATGTGAAGAACTGTTTGGAAATTTTAAGAATTTACAAGAAAAATATACTAGAACGTTACACATCTTAAACACTACAGAAAGTACTTGCATGAACGTCAAATCAGATTTGCATGAAAACGAGTTAATACGTTATGATTTAGAAAGTAAATTAATTAACAATTACATAGATAGGATACTAGTAGGGGTTAGGACTAAAATAATATTTATAGAAAGTAATACGATGGGAACCAATATATACATAGACAAAGCAAGATTGTATGATGAATTCAACATTATGCAAAAAATGAAGCAAATGAAACAGGAAATTTATCTTGAACGATACTCGCAAATAATGAACAATATAAAGACTACGTTAGGAAGAATGTTGGACAACCAGATAAGCTACAGTGTAGGTACACTTGTTAATTTAGAAGGAATAAAAGAGCATCAAATGTATACTACTTTATTATCACCCAATAGACTCAAACAAGTTGTTAATTACATCGAAAAATATGAGAAAACCAATGAATTCCCGTTGAAAAGAGGAGAGGGAAATTTAAATAGATTAGCTAACATAACAAGCCTACATACTGGATACATCAATAATAAACTATTTATTCAAATAGAGGTTCCCTTGGTTGAAAAATCTACTTGCTCATTGTATAGGGTATCTCCACTTCCAATTCCGCAAAACGTATATACCAATGAATCAAACATCGCCTATGTTGAACCCGAGAATAACTATATTCTGCAACAAGAGGCAAATTATTACGGTTTCTCCAGCACCAACTTAAGAATTGTAAAAAGTTTCAAGGAAAATTAATTTGCAAAAAAGAAAGACTGCATTTAAAAGCAATAGATAGTTGCGAAACGGAATTGATGTCTCAACCGGCTAAATGTAATTACCGTAACTGCAATATCAAATATAAAACCAATGCCAAACCAACGATAATAAAACTTGAAAAATTAAATAAAATATTATACTCAGCGCCCATGACTACGAGAGTGTCGATTGGCTGTGACGGTTTAACAGGAACGATCATACCGTTACGTGGAGTCGGAATAATACACACAAAAATAAATTGTACGTTTAAAATGAATGGAGAAGTTATAAAAATACATGAGGTACCAACGGAATACTCAAATCACTTGTTATTCCCTCAGACGTCGTTAAACATTAGCGAACTATCAAATATCTTTAACAATACAAATACTAAAAATTTATTCCATAAACTAGTTAAGCAAAAACACTCGGGGAATTTTTGGGATATGGAGAATTACTGTAGGGATAAATTGATCAATACGGAAAAAACCGCTGTATTCACTACATTGTTTCTCATCTGTTTAATCACAGGAGTAGTTATATTTTTATTCATCGCGGGGATCTTCATACTTTTGTGTTACTTTAAAGAAATATTAGATACCATTCCGGAAGAAATAGAAATCCGTTTCGAATAAACAAATAGGAATTAACTTCATAACTTCATACAAGGACAATGAAAACCATAGAAAATTATCTTATTTACAGATGGCAAAGAGATCATTCCTTCTGCTTTCACTCGTAAGTGTAATTAATTATTCATCGGGACTTTACGGATATGACTGCGGGGAACAACTTTCAAATCTAACAACAATATCATTAGTGCATGTTAAAGAATGCGATATACATGAACCATATATTAATGTAACAAAAGTTTACGCGCAGTTACTACAATTGAACGATTACTGTACCACGCATGTATATAAATGCATAATAAAAATCACACGTACAGGTACACATTGCGGTATGCACGGACATGCATCTCGCGTCCTAAACGGAGAAATTAGTTATTACAAAGAAATAAGTAGAGAGGAATGTTATGGAATCCATCGTTCGGGTTACATTTCTATAAGCGGCACTCAAATTATAAATCTACCCAGAAACAGTACCACTAATAAGCCAATCGTGTTCGCGGGAGGGAACGATAATAACAGAAATTGTATTGGAGGTTCATTTTCGGATTCATACGGTACCTATAAAGACGCCTATGTCGCAGGTCATGTTGAAATAACAATATACGATTACTATGCGGCTGTACATCTGGAATATAATAAAGTAAGACTAGACTCTGGAGTTACATGCACACTCGCGGATTTAGAATGTACAGATATCGATGCCTCACAAGTTTTTTGGGAAGCGCTTCCGGAGGATTCATGCGGAGTTAACAAATATTCGGTGTTGTATGAAGGAAATTTGGATAAAATATATGAAGAGCAAGAAAACCGTATAATGTACTCGCTTGAAACTAATGATATTACATTCGCACTATGGAAAAAAGGAGAACAGAATGTATGCGGTTTTAGGTTTGCGCGCACCGAACATCCCAAGCTTTTCATAATTGAGGACGCCAAGGTTAACAGTTTTATAAGCAAAAAAGCAATTGAGGGAAACAATCTTGATATATTTGCATACATAAACTCAAAATTCTTATACGTTGAAAAATATGTACGCCGACAGCTAAATAGAATGTATTACGATATATTAAAACAAAGGTGCGAAATCGAAAGACATATTCTCACTCAAGCCCTCGCGCTCGCCTCAGTTTCCCCGGCGGAAGTGGGCTATCGTATCATGAATCAACCAGGGTATCTAGCCGTAACAGCGGGAGAAGTTATTCATCTACTAAAATGCTTAAAAGTAGAAGTAGTCGGGAGAGAAACGACGGGGTGTTACGAACAGCTACCCGTGTTTCGGGACAACGAACCATATTTTCTCACACCTAGAACGCGTATATTAGTAAGAACTGGGAAACCCCTAATGTGTGATAATCGTCTACCGGTTATGTTCAAAATGCATCAAATTTGGTTTAAAATGCTACCGAATCCAGTCGAAGTAAAAGATCCCGAGATATTGACGCCTCAAACAAAACTAACATGGAGATATGTTTCACCCGAGACACTCGCTACTAGTGGAATATACGGACAAAAAGATACCAGTAAACTGCGCGATATGATATTATTCCCATTAGAAAAATCTACGGTATTAAATAAGATGGCATTAGGAGCTTCGGGAAGGAAGATAAACCCCAAAGGAATTACTATAGGAAATTTGTTCGACCAAGAAGCCTTAAATAACCTGGCTGAATCGACATTCAACAAACTATGGTCGGAATTTTTAACGTTCAGTAACATCTCTGCCGGTGTCATAGGATTTTTTATGATATGTCGTCTCATCAAGCTAATTATCGATACGATTATGCATGGTTTCATGTTGCACGGAATTTACGGGTTCTCTTTACATTTAATTGGGGCAATATGGAATTCAATCACTCAACTATTACTTTATTTGGGAACGCAAAAGTTAAATAAAGACAATGAGGAGAACAAAAAAATGGAGGTTGAGATACAGAAAAATGAAAAGAGCCAATTTATCACTTCCGAGTTTAAAACTGTAGATACAAAAATTTTAGAGAGAGAATCGTGTTTATATCCAATTTTAAAAATAAACAATGAGAACAGAGCAAATTCAATGTAATAATAACTCTTATTTTCTTTTTTTTGCTTACACTCAAAATAGGAGAGCCAGTAAATGAGGATTATACAAGACGTTAAAGAAAGGAAAAATTTACCCTCTTACGACGATACGATTAGAAAAAAACAAACCAATAGAAAAATACACGAAATGTATTACCTTAAAAGGATGTTTTACAGCATAGACTTGAACACTCCTTTATGTGGAAATTGCATAGAAACAAAGGCAGGAAAGCCGATTATACAACACATAAAATTTAGAGACATAAATGTAAATTCCGAAAGGCAAAAATGTTATAACTGTAAAAAAAATATCGAGGAGCGAAAAATAAAAAAAAATGATAATAAAATATCCACTCGAATTAGGGCAATAATAGAACGAAACAAAGAAAGAGAAATCGAGATTGTTACTATAAAAAATGAATTCGAATTACAGAGAGATAACCAGCAAATTATTCCGTTGGAACCAATACAACACGAAGCGCCCATTTTTGTTGTTAAAAACGAAACAGATATTGAAAAACCAGAGGAAATGGGAACTTCAAGTTCAAAAATGACGCAAACGGAACCTATGGAAATACATAAAGACAAAAAATCAGAAGATATCGCAGAATCACAAAACGTTAAGGAAGTAAGCTGGCCGGAATTGGAATCCTTTCTGAATGAACAAGAAGTTATGGAATTATTACAAAGCGCGACCAGTGATATTTTTCCCTCAATGCTGGACGAAGAAAATAATACCCCCGTGTCAATGATAACACAAGAAGAGTTACCAGAAATATTAGAGATATTAGCGTCCTTAGAAACTCAACTAGACGAGGTAATCTATAATGATACAGAAGAGAAAGTAAAAGAAATAATTATGGACCTACAACAGGACTTCGATGAAACTGATTGCGAAGTAAATCTGTCAATAAAGAAAAATCGATTAGATACATTTAAATATTGGCCGCATGCTATTATTTCAACCGAGGACCTAGCAGAAGCCGGATTTTATTATACAGGAGAGAACGAAAAAGTAAAATGCTATATATGCGGTGTAGGAATACGAAAATGGGAAAAAACGGACGAGCCTATGCAAGAACATCGTAAATGGTCGCCAAAATGTGAATACATTACAAAAAAAGAACGAGCAGAAGACTGTTGTGGAATCTATGACATGGAAAAATTGAGCAAAATAATAAAAGGTTCGGAACATGCCAATTTATCAAAAGATCTTAAATGCAAGATTTGCAAACGTAATCCAATAGAGGGAATATATCTCCCATGTAAACATGCTTTAAGCTGTTTAACTTGTTATATGGGAACAAAGGACTGCATGATTTGTAAAAGAGAAATAACGGAATGGTTAAACATATATTTAGTAACAAAAAGAAGAGGTCGCTTCACAGAGATAGAATTCGCCTAAATTAAATCTATACAACAATAAATTTATGAAAAGGGCAAAATATACAATTGCAGTAAATATTATAATAAGTATAAACAAGAGTATAAAATATTAACAAGCACCCATTATATACAAGTATATATACTAACTAGTTATAGTAAATACAAACAAAAAAACTATATGTATACAAAATGAAAAATAATAAAGATTAACATTGTTATAGAACAATAAGGAATATTTATTTCTGTCCCTAACCATATGTAGAAATAAAAAAAAACAAACAATTATTGTGGTAAACATATTAATAAATGTAAATAACGTAAAAAAAATAATACAGAGTAATATGTAGAAATACTAACAAAGTAAATAAGTATCCATAAAAAAGGGGTAGAGCTAAAATAAATAAAAAAAAATAAAATAAAATAGGTAAGAAATAGAGAAAAATATAATAAAGGAAAAAAAAATGTAATCAAAAAGAAAGGACGATGGAGCAGCGCGGTGGGGAACGAAATTTGGATCCCCCGTAAAGATTCGATTGCACACCGCAATTCGAGCCTAGTTGCTGCGCTAAGCTGTAGGAGCATCGGCTGGCCTCGTAAGTGTTCGGGCCACTCTCCGACTCAAGCCTGACAAGTTCGGCGGGGCTGACCATGCGTTGCAGTGTCGACATTTCGATACTCTCTCTCTCTCTCTCTCTCTCTCTCTCTCTCTCTCTCTCTCACTCTCTCTCTCTCTCTCTCTCTCTCACTCTCTCTCTCTACTTCTCAAAAACGTTGTGAATGTAGAAAACTTCTTCTCTATCTTAGTATTTCTTACATTTTTGTTTATTAAATTGTGTTAAGTAATATTGTTTAATTGTAATTGTAAAAATAAATAAGAAAAAATAATAAGGTATAAAACAATTGTAAACTGTAAATAACAACAAACATAACAATGTTAAAAATAATATTTCAGTATTTTTGTATATAAATAATCCACGGTAGATCTGCGAATTATTCCTATCCTTTAGTTTAAGCACCATCAATAATAGAAAACGTTAGATCTGCATCTTCTATTCGCCGTTGCTTGTACGTGTCAAACACGCCTTAGCTATGCGCATTTGACACTTGATTCTGTTGCTCTCTCTCCCGTTGCTTTAAGTTCGAGAGCATCATGCGTAGAGTGGAACGGACGCCCCTCCTGGCGTCCCCTCTCTCTCCAGACGCGTGCCTACTGTTTGCGTCGGGGAAAACCCATACGCTGAGTACAAGCCCTTTCTGGCATCGACGCGCTCTCTCGCATCGCAGCGCTCGGTTCTGTGGAAGCGATCCGCCGCGCGTAGCTCAGAAGCGGCCATATTGGGCCTGCTTCCCCCACCAGCTCGGCGCACGCGCACCCTAATGTGCACACAGCAAGTTGAATAGTAGCCCTCCCGGCGTATACTCTCTCTCTCTCTCTCTCTCTCTCTCTCTCTCTCCCTCCAGGTGAATGAGGAATGGAATAAAAAAAGGGGAAAAATAAAACACTCTATTATGAACTGTACAAACAAGTTTATTCCCTATTAAATTTTTTTTAGTAACAATAAAAACAGCACAAATCCGATCACAGTTCATCCTCGGATGATATATCTATAATGTCTATTATTCGCGGCACTGGAGAATAGCAGGGAGATCCTCCCCGGTCGGATGGCCAGTAAAATGAGGCCGGAACGTCAGACACCTGCTCTGGCGAGGGCGACCTCGGCGACGGATCTTCCTCCAGTGCCACCACCTCCACCTCCTCCTCCTCCTCCTCCTCCTCCTCCTCCACCTCCATCGCCTCCAACTCCTCCTCATCCATTTCCTCCTCGGACGAGAATAACGAATTTGAAGCTTCGGAGCTCGCAGGTAATTCCGATATGGCCGCAAGTTCCCGTAAAGATAAATTTAGTAAGAGCAGAAGGGTGTCCACATCCAGTGGGACCCCTTCGTTCATACACAACACATTCAACTCTTGAGCAGCGGCTAGAAACCAGCTCCGAGCTTCAAATAAATCGGGACTAAATTCCCGATCATCCCGTCGACATAAAGCCCACTGCATTAGCAAGCGTGCTTTTTCAAACTCCATCCTGAAAACATAAAAAAATACATACTTAGCATTAGGGAAATAAATATAAAAACATACATGCAAAAAAATTTATAATAAAACCTTAACGACAAAAGCAAATTTAAAAAAAAAAAAAATAATAAATAAAATACGTAGAAGAAAAAAAAGATAAATATTCTCTTATATAAGAGATACACTATTTTTCTTATTATAACAAAGAATAATAAAAAAATAATAATAATAAGCAACAAAAAGAGATGATAATAATAATAACAATAAAAACACTTACTTAGTAAAAAATAGGGACGAGAAACCTTGAAGAAACGGATAGAATCACTGCCTGACGTATACTGACGAAAAAATGCAAGGAGCCACCCGTATTTAAATGAAACCTTATCGCATTAAGGGAAAATAATTTACTAGGGTATAAAAGATTATTATTGACAGAACTAGGAAGGGTACTTGAGAGTAATAAATAAGTCAAAGTGATTCTTTGTTTATAATAGCCGAAAAAGAAAAAAAAACTCATAACGAGAGCCTTGAATAGCTATATTCAACGTTTTCGTTACGTTTCAAGAGGGGGGGAGGGGGAGCGAAGAAATTAAATATTTCTTCGCTCCTACTAACCTTACGTTAAGGAAAAGATTACTAAGCAGGTCTACATTGAAGCGAGGGTCTGTATTGTATCAAAATAAAAATTTTTTTTTTTCTCCTTTATTTCTCTCTATTTTCCTTTTTCCATCTCGCTATAACAGTTCATTACGCTGCAATTATAAATAGATTAAGCAAAAAAAATATATATACTAATGGATAACTCTTAATTTGTATTTCAGAAAAAAATACGTAAGCATTCAAATATTATCAAAGAAAATTGTAACTTTTGTAGAAAAATGGATACGAGAACAAGAAAAATACAAATAACATATATTTTTAACACGAATTAATGAATACTAAAAATTAGGAGTAAAAACAAAAGAAGAATAAAATCTTTATATACAGAAAACACATTTAATAAAAATTATACAGTTTTTCGGAATATCTAGAATAAAAATTGTAATAATAAAACCCTTTATATTTTTTTAGCTTCTATTTTTATAGGTGAACTATATCAATACTGTTAAACGGTTCGAAATAATGTAATAGATGTAAGGAAAAATAATAATTAACGAAGTTGAACTACGAAAGAAATAATTGTAATATGGTTTATAAAGCTCACCATAAGAAATAAAGAAAAATTAATCGAAATAATGTTTATAATTTAAAATTAAGTATGATATCTTATGTCAAGAGAAATAATAATATAATAATAATTTTGTTTACCGACGAGGGCGTCGTTTTTAAAAAGGGGGGGAGTTGTCGCGTTCCGACGAAAATTATATTATTATTTTTCGTACAAAAGTACTGCGTAGTTTAGAATAAAAATACGGCGTAGAAGAAAAACGAAATAAGGTTGATAAGGAATGGTTCTAAGTAAGTGCAGTAATATAAAATATAATTTATAGAGCTAAGGGACAGATTAGTTTACGAGTGTTTCAAACGAAATAGAGATTGATAAGTAGAGTTAAAGATATTATTCGAAGCCAATACGCGTATAAGCGGGATCGCCGATAGTGAGATTGAAACGAAGGGTTGCGCAAGAGTTTTTTTGTACTGCACTATAAAATCAATGCTCGGAGAAGAACCGGCAATGGGAAACATCGACTAGAAAATTCGAGCATTAGAAGGAAGTAATAAATTAAGCCGTTCTTTGGATAACGTCGCAGTATAAAAGGGGGACAGAAAATTCTCCGAATCAACTACGAAGCGATACAGAAAATGCATGGGATTCGATAATTTTTAATTACGCACATCTAACGGTCCAATCGGGTGCAAGCACAGAAAAATCGAGAACTACTTACACATCTCCATATAAGGCAAAGTGTAAGACAAGGCGAAGCGTAAGACAAGGACAGATGCATAGGATTTTAGGGTATATAAAGAGGACCCAGAAGAGACACAGGCACTCCTAAATTTTCATCTAAAGCTTTCGCAAGGCGAAGCTCTGCTGGACAACTCTTTGATTTTTATCCGAGGGCGTGGCTCTGCTACTTGAACTTTAAAGTAATACTTATTAAAAATCACAAGAGGAATCGAGACGTATCATTGACATCTACAAGCCGTAGTCGAGGAACTACGACTTCGATATCTGGAAATCGTCGAGCTCCAACAGCATACACATCTAACGTCGACGCCCGCAGGTCTAGCAGGACATTATACGGCAATCTGACACCGCTACCCACGTTCAAGGCGGACCTTCGTTCCTCACCGAATATACACACATATATATATATATTTATATACATATATATATATATCTATATATTTGGGTACTTAAGGTATATTCTTTTCGGCTATCTATACGCTTGTATTATTCGTAAAGGCAAACCTGATATTTTATGTTATTTCGATTGCTGAACCAACCGATTTCTTTTAAAACAATTATTATTATATATTACAATTTATTTATAATAATTATTCGTTACATTGCATTTGATTTGAAATATTCACGGTTTGAATTGCAATTTATTAACTATAATTCATGTTTTAAACGACAACCATTTTTTTTTATTTTATCTGCATTTATTTATAATGATTCTTATTTCAATTATTAATTATTAATGTTTATAATAAAATAACCTTGTGTATTTTTTTATTCTCTAATGTGTTAATGTGTTCGCCGTACATTTGTTTATTTAATCAAAATTAATCGTTATTCGACTTAAATAATTTTATACAAGTGTTAATAAAATAGTGTAAATTTATGTGTTTTTGCCCATTAAAAAGCTGTAATAATTTAGTTGCACGTGTTCATTTAAAGAAAAACAGCATATTATATTTAAATAAATAATGCATAATTAATACGAAATAAAACATATTATTTTATTTATCCCACATTATATCCTGCATCTCTACTCTCAAAATAACTTCGCTCGCTACTCCCGGAGACGTAAGGCTAGTCCTAGTCAAACAAAAGCGAAAGGAACGCGAATGGTTTATTAACCATTTGCCTTCTTGTAATATTTTTTATAGTAATTGGTGCAAGTCTGGACGTGACAATTGAGGAGCTGGATGCAAGAACACGCCGAGCGCGGCGAATGGATAGAAGAGTCAGAGAGAAATTAAGAAATTGACGTCATCGTGACCAAATTTTTTAATTTGCCGAATTTAATTTAAAAAAATACTGTCGTATGCAGAATTAAAAGACGCAACTTTTTTCTATTTAATGTTTTTCTGTACGATGTGCAGATCAGATGAAAAAAATTAAGAACTGGAAATTTAGAAAACGGATTTTTAATCCATTTTTCAAAATTGAATCGCTGTAACTTTGACAAATCTTAATGAAATTCCCTGATTTTTCGTTGTTTATATTGATTAGTGTACGCGAAATTTTTTATCCAAATAAGCTGAAATTTTTAAGAAATTATCTTCAAATATTAAGTATCTGTACGAAAAATCAGGGAATTTCATTAAGATTTGTCAATGTTACAGCGATTCAATTTTGAAAAATGAATTAAAAATCCATTTTCTAAATTTCCAGTTCTTAATTTTTTTCATCTGATCTGCACATCGTACAGAAAAACATTAAATAGAAAAAAGTTGCGTCTTTTAATTCTGCATACGACAGTATTTTTTTAAATTATATTCGGCAAATTAAAAAATTTGGTCACGGTGACGTCAATTTCTTAATTTCTCTCCGCCTCCTCTATCCATTCGCCGCGCTCGGCGTGTTCTTGCATCCAGCTCCTCAATTGTAATCTAAATTCTCAACACTAAGTAAATTATAAATAATTTATTGCTGTAAATACACCCAATAAATTAAGTTCTTAATTTACAATGAACTAATGTGACATAAGTACATAACGCAAAGTATATAAAAAGTGTGAAATGTATATGAAATTTTAATGCGATATGACTGAACTGTGACCGATAAGGGTTAAATGTGCTTAAATTAACTTTCAATTTTATGTGCAATGTAATGTATATAAATTTGGAATATAAATTTGAGCATAAATTTGGAAAATATTGGTAAAATTATAGGTAAAGATAATGGAAAAAAACAGGTAAAAAATATAGGTAAATTATGTACGAAATAATATAAGTACACAATGGGTATATTTTACAGATATATTTATTACGCATATTTTATACCTATATATTTTTAACTGGGACACACACACATACATGCACTATGGCTCGAGGTAATATGTTTTCGTTAGGCCAGGAACTGCCTTAAATTCTAACTAATAACTATGGAACACGCACGACAAAAAATACATTAATTAAGTAAATGTACAACGACGAAACAAAGTCTGATTGGTTAAGAAGCACCGAAGCTCCGCCCAAAATCCTTAATATAAGTAGGGACGTTGCGCTAGGGGTTAGGGCTCTTGCACCTTAATCTTTCCATTAGTAAGGTAAATCTTTGTCTTTAAAAACAAACTGTAAACTCAATGCAAAATACAGCAAGAAAATCGAAAGTTATTTGCTCAGTCTTATTAGATCATTAGACACCTGTCATTTTCTTATCCCTTTAAATTACGACTAGTCTACACCGCATTTCTATTATACGAGAGCCGCTGCGCTGCGCCTAAGGTAAACGAGAGCGAGAGAGACAGCAGCTCTATTACAAAATCTCACGCGAGATCTTCATGCCAAAATCTCATCCCACTTTTCACCCGGACCGCTGCTTAAACTTCTCAAATAATAGGAAATCAATTTATGTATATGGTGAGTCACTTATTAATTGATAACACCCCCCAGATGAGTTCAAAAATCAAGGTTTCAAAGCGTTTTAAGCATATTTTCGATTTTTAGAAATATTTTCGATCGTTGAAAATTTCTCACGTGAGATCTCATGTGAGAAATTTCTAAAAATCGAAAATATGTCTGAAACTCTTTCAAACCTCGATTTTTGGACTTATCTGGGGGGTGTTACCACTTAGTAAGTGACTCACCATATTCATAAATTGATTTCCTATTATTTGAGAAGTTTAAGCAGCGGTCCGAGTGAAAAGTCGGATGAGATTTTGGCATGAGATCTCACGTGAGATTTTGTGTTAGGGAAAGCAGTTGCAGTCACCGGTCAGACGTAGTTCTCCAGTTTGGTTAATTAAAGTTGGTTGATTTCTGTGCAATTTCTTCTCTTCAATTTCTCTTCTTCGTTGGTTGACTCACCTTCACTTATTATTGCACCTCAAACTTACCCATGCAGGTATATTTTGGAAGGATCTATAACTTGTGCTCTCTATTTTACTTTATATTCATTCATTTCATTTTTCTTCGTTACGTCTACTCTACAACGTAACATTATATTTCATTCGCCTCGTTCTCGAGATTACATATGTAGTACTCCTTTCATTGCCGCAAGAGGTCACTACATTTAGCGTAAAAATAAAGAAAAACCATCAGCGAGTAAGGATAAGGGCCCATCCCCTCTACTTACCCGCGCGCCGAATTCTCATATTCTTTCGTAGAGCGCTAGCGGTCACACGTGTTTTTTCTTTATCCCCGGTGTAAGTAGGCGGTTTTTTTGTTGATTGATCATTTTGTGCGTCGCTTGCAAAAATGGGCAAGCGAAAAAAGGAAGAGATGAAAAGATTGACGGATCAAGTTCAATCGTTGCAAGAAGCAATGAAGAAATTAGTTAAACAGTCAACTGGCAAAAATGTTGAGGTGAGAAGTAAGAAAAGGCGGGTAGCTGAATCTGATGAAGAAAGTCAATCCAATAGTCAAGCTGAATATGATGCCTCTGGGAGTGCAGCTGAAGATGGAAGTGTATATTCACAGTCAAGTCACAATACAGGTAATTAAGATAGAGAAGGAAAAAAGAATAGGGTTTATTTCACGTTGCATAACGTGATTGCTGCAAAGCATTTCTAGCATATTTTCATATGAATTATGTATATAAAGCGGTCATTTAAATAATTAAATTATTGTCTGAACTAGCTGCAGAGTATGTTTATTCATATATACATATATATACAGGGTGTCCCAAAAGTATGGACACACCTGAATATCTCGGAAAATAAGGGTGCTAGGAAAATACTTTCAATATAAAAGCTTTAGGAAATCAAACGATGCATCTGATGGTGACCTTCAATTTGACCTTAAGCTTGACCTTCAAGGTTATTTGAAGGTCAAAGAGATTTTTTTAAATGGGAATCCCTATTTTTGACACCGGATTCAGAAAGAGCGAAAAATTTTACGTCCAAAGCGATGGTTTTCAATTTGTTAGAATGACCTTCAAAAGGTAAAATGAAGGTTAAATATTGAAAAATCGTAAACAAGCTATTTTCTTTGAACTTTTTCGGATTTGTGGGCGAATAAATGTCAGAGTAGATTTTGGGATTAACAACCTTGAGTATCTCGACCTTGGAGTTAATTTTCAAGGTCATTCAAAGGTCAAAGTAAATTTTTTATGGACAGCCTTATTTCTGACACCGGATTCAAAGAGAGCGGAAAACGTAATACCAGAAATGATATTTTACAGTTTTTCGTTGTGAACATGAGAAAGTTAATTGAAGGTTAAATTTCATAAACACTTAGAAACTATTGTCGTAAATTTACTAACCTTACTTTTAGCGCTACCCAGAAACAACGACGTGGACGTAGTAAGTTCTGTTTCCTTTGGGGTGCTTGATTAACGTGAGTCCCCTTGCCTCTCACGATGGGGAGCTTGCTTAACGTGAGTCCCCTTGCCTCTCACGATTGACGTGATATCTAGCCGGTGAAGGCAAGACAGAGTGATGTCCGGCCGGTGAAGGCAAGACAGGCTGGTGTCCGGCCGTTAAAGGCAAGACAGGCTGGTGTCTGGCCTGTGAAGGCAAGATGAAAATTCTTTCAGAAATCGTCAGTTACCATTTAAAGTTCTTGCTCGAAATGCCCTCCATTTTTTAGTTGACAATGCCCCATGCGATCATAAAATGATGAAACTGCTCTTTGAATCATTTCATTTGGGATTGCCTGTATCGTGTCAATAATACGTTGTCGTAATTCCTCCAAGTTTGCAGGTTTAGTAGCATACACTTTGTTTTTGACGTAGCCCCATAAAAAATAATCTAGTGGCAACATGTCAGGGGAACGAGGTGGCCACTCAATAGTTCCTCTACGCCCAATTACTCGTCCTGGAAATGTTTCATCTAAATAATTACGCACGTTTATTGCATAATGAGGGGCCGCCCCATCTTGTTGAAAGTAAGTGGTGTTAAAATTGTCACCGACAATCTCATTAACCGCAGGTACGATTTCATTCCTTAACATGTTTAGATACTTTTTTCCTGTCAAATTACCTTCTATAAAAAACGGCCCTACTATGCTATTGTTTATGATACCAGCCCAAACATTTAGTTTTTGTGGATGTTGTGTATGTGATTTCAAAAACCAGTGTGGATTCTCTGATGCCCAGAACCTACAATTGTGACGATTAACGTTGCCATCTAACTGAAAAGTATATTCATCGGAAAATACTATTTCGTTTAAAAAATTTTGCCGCGCATCTATACGGTTCATCATTAATTCGGCAAATTTCAGTCTTCGATCAAAATCATCCTCATTTAATTCTTGTACCAATTTGATTTTATATGGATGAAATTTCAACAGTTTCATAATTCTATGAACGGAAGTCCTACAAACATTTGTTTCCCGAGATACTTGCCTGATAGAGGTTCCAGGATTTTCAATGAATGATAATGCCACATTCAAAGAAGTTTCTTCATCAGTCGCAATCTTAGGCCTCCCACTTTTGGGGCAATCTTTGACACTACCAGTTTGCTCAAAACGAGAAATAGTTTTTCCAACTGTTTTTTGTGAAATTCCTGGTTGCAACGGTAAACGGTATTCTGCATTAAATAAAGCCGCAACTCGACGATATGACCTGACCATGTTACCCCATCCTCTCATCATGAGAATGGTTATTCGTTCACGTTCTGAAAGACGATTCATATTCAAATGAATAAAAGAAATGAAGAATAAGTTGAGAATTGTAAAACAAAACTAATAATTGAAAACAGAATGAATGCTTTAATAGACCAAATTCAAACTTGTTCGGTGAAATTTTCAGAGTCACTGAAAACACTATCCACGAGGTTTTCGGGGTTGTTGTACACGAATATGGGCTCAGAATTTGAACTGGGTACCCCCGGTGTAACTCTTAAATGTTTGAATATCTGCACATTATTGCATATTTAAACATTTTCTCAAATTTGCAATCTTGCTATTTTTTTATAAATTTGCTAGAATTAGTCGTGTTTATCTATTCCTTAAAACTGACGAAATCTTATTCACATATCAGGCATCCCCAAAAATTTTTTAAAGTTATAAAAAACCGTGAAAAAGGCGAATAAAATCCATATTAAAATGGTAAGATTCGGAGTAAAACAGTTTTTTATGAGTGTACGTGGTTTTTGTGTATTTTGACTTGCTAAACCCAAATCCAGGGCTTATTTTACCCGATTGGATCAGACTGTCTTGCCTTCACCGGCAGGACACCAGCCTGTCTTGCATTATTGCAAATTTTTTATTTTTGCAAATTTTTCAATTTTGCAAATTTTTTATTTTTGCATATTTTTGAATTTTGCAAATTTTTTATTTTTGCAAATTTTCCAATTTTGCAAATTTTTTATTTTTGCAAATTTTCCAATTTTGCAAATTTTTTATTTTTGCAAATTTTCCAATTTTGCAAATTTTTTAGTTTTACTTTTTTACTTAAGCATTCCATCGTGAGAGACAAAGGAGAATCACGTTAAGCAAGCATCCCATCGTGAGAGGCAAGGCGACTCATTTCTGGCATTACGTTTTCCGCTCTCTTTGAATCCGGTGTCAGAAATAAGGCTGTCCATAAAAAATTTACTTTGACCTTTGAATGACCTTGAAAATTAACTCCAAGGTCGAGATACTCAAGGTTGTTAATCCCAAAATCTACTCTGACATTTATTCGCCCACAAATCCGAAAAAGTTCAAAGAAAATAGCTTGTTTACGATTTTTCAATATTTAACCTTCATTTTACCTTTTGAAGGTCATTCTAACAAATTGAAAACCATCGCTTTGGACGTAAAATTTTTCGCTCTTTCTGAATCCGGTGTCAAAAATAGGGGTTCCCATTTAAAAAAATCTCTTTGACCTTCAAATAACCTTGAAGGTCAAGCTTAAGGTCAAATTGAAGGTCACCATCAGATGCATCGTTTGATTTCCTAAAGCTTTTATATTGAAAGTATTTTCCTAGCACCCTTATTTTCCGAGATATTCAGGTGTGTCCATACTTTTGGGACACCCTGTATATATATACATAAGTTACAGTACATAACAATTGTGTACGAATCTAGATTCAAACACGCTCGCACAACGTGTTCTAAGAAGTCTCAAAGGTCAACTATTTTTTTATAATACACGCTCGCAGGACGTGTTGACATTCAATACCCATATACTTTATATATGGTTTTCTGAGTAATATACCCAGGTAGCACTATCCGTCTCGGAAACGTTTTAAAAACGTTATTAAGCGTTTTAAGCGTTTTAAAAACGTCTAGAAACGTCTTTAAGACATTTTGTGCTGACTGGATATACACGCTCGCAGGACGTGTTTATTTTTCAACTGCATTTATATCACAGAATATAAAAAAGATTATTGGTTACTCGCTCGCACGACGAGTTTACGTTTCTATTCTCGTTAAATTTAGCATCAAATTCAAAATACAAACTATTTATGTTTTTTGCTTTTAAAATTAAAAAATTTGTTACAGAGTTAATTAAAATTAAATAAATATTTTAATTCCTTACAGAGGTAAATCAAAACAAAGAGAATGATGCAAATGCAGCTAAACAAATTGAAAAAATTATTGCTGATGAACAAAAAAATTCTGAAATAGATAAATCGACTGAAATAAATGAAGCGCCTATTGATGACGAAATAGCTGAAGCTTTGGGAGAAAATCCATTGACATCGAAGGCATTAGATATAAAATTACACTCGCAGATTACTGATCGTTGGAAATATTGGTACTCAAATGGCCTTAAAAAAGAGGAAAAGGAGAAATTATTGGAAAAATATGCAAACCCTGCTGGGTTAGAAGCTCCTAAACTAAACCCGGAAATTATGCTTAAATTACCAAAACATTCAAAATCAAGAGATTTTCATATGGTCAAAAGACAAGAATTAGCAGGAGCAGCCCTGTCGTCAATTGGTTTAGCTATGAATTATTTAATTGAAGATAATACAGTCGAAAAGGTTAAGTTGATAGAAAGACTAAGCGATGCGAGTAAACTGTTAGTTGAAATGATGCACAGTCAGACAAAATCACGTATAGCATTTATTGTAGCTGGAGTAGATAAGGAGACTAAATCTATTTTGGAAGATACAAAACCAGAAGATTTTATTTTTGGAAAAAATTTGCCTGAAAAATTTAAAGTAGCGAAATCGATAGATAAAATAGCCAGTTCGATAAAAAAATTTCCTCTTAAATCGCAAAATATGAATACATCATACAAACAAAATTTAAACTACCAGAGCCTGCAGGGAAAACGGCCATTTCTCAACCAAGCAGGCCCTTCCTATCAAGGATACCAGTACCCGTCAGGCCAAACAAGAGGTCGGTTTTTCCGAACCAAACAGCTGTTCAACAATCGAGCACAATACCAAGGGCAGAACAGATCGAGGAATCAAACTCGCTTCAAATAAATGTAGCTTTATCAGCTGGTAGGCTAAAATATTTTTTAAATAGATGGGAAAAAATCACAACCGATAAATTTGTGTTAAATTGCATTAAAGGATATAAAATTAAATTTTCTAACAAAGTAGAACAAAATCGAGTTTCTATAGTAAAATTTGACTCAAAAAATGAAGAAATTAAATGTCAGAAAGCTATTAACAAATTATATAAAAAAGGTGCAATAGAAATAGAAATATGTAAACCCTGTAAAAATCAATTTTTGTCAAAGTATTTTCTTGTTCCAAAACCAGATGGCTCATTCCGTTTTATACTAAATTTAAAACAATTAAACGAATTTATCAGTACAAAACATTTTAAACTGGAAGATATACGAACAGCGTCAAAATTGATATTTCCTGGTTTTTTTATGAGCACAATAGACTTGGCAGATGCTTATTATTTAATTTCTATCCATAAAGAAAGCAGAAAATTTTTAAGGTTTGAATTTTCTGGTATCTTATATCAGTTTACGTGTTTACCTTTCGGTTTAAATGTAAGCCCTTTTATTTTTACTAAAATATTGAAGCCTGTAATAAATTTTTTAAGATCGAATGGGTTTACGTCAGTCATTTATCTAGATGATATTTTGTGTATTGATCAATCTTTTCAAGGGTGTAAAGAAAATATTAAACAAACAATTAATGTCTTAAATTATTTGGGGTTTTTAATTAATTTTAAAAAGAGTAAATTAACTCCGTCAACTGTATGTAAATTTTTAGGATTCGAGATTAATTTGATTATACGATTACTTTACCTGATGAGAAGAGAAATAAGTTACAAGAATTAATAAAACAATTGTTAGTTAAAAAATCTTGTTCAATTAATGAATTTTCTAAATTAATTGGAACATTAGTATCAACCTGTCCAGGTGTAGAGTATGGTTTAGTATACATTAAGTTATTGGAAAGAGAAAAAATTCTAGCCTTAGCGTCTAATAATGGGGATTATAATAAAGTTATGTCAATACCAAAATCCATAATACCGGAGTTAAACTGATGGATAAAAAATACACCGACAACAGTAAATTGCATTAAAACGGCTGATTTTGTAGTAGAAATTTTTACAGACTCGTCAAATGACGGCTGGGGAGCTACTGACGGTTTAAATAATATATATGGATTTTGGGATAATAGGCAAAGAAAATTTCATATTAATTATAAAGAATTATTAGCTGTTAAGTTAGGTTTAGAATCATTAGCAAAAAATTTGTTTAATTGTCAAATATTGTTAAGAATTGATAATACTATGGCTTTATCGTATATAAATAAGATGGGCGGTGTACGTTTTTCAGCTTACAATTTGTTAGCTAAAAAGATCTGGCAATGGGCGGAAAAAAGAAAAATTTACTTGTTTGCATTTTATATTGCTTCAGCTGATAATAAACAGACTAACAGTCTGTCTAGAATAAAAAATAATGACACTGAGTGGGAACTAAATCAAAATTGTTTTAATATCATTGTAGAGAAATTTGGAATGCCACAGGTTGATTTATTTGCTTCACAAATAAATGCAAAATGTGAAAATTTTATATCATGGAAACAGGAATCTGGTGCGTTACAGATAGATGCTTTCACAATAAAATGGACAAATATTGATTTTTACGCTTTTCCACCGTTTAGCCTAATTTTGAAAACTCTTGTTAAAATTAAAAAAGAAAAAGCAACAGGAATTATAGTTATTCCAAAATGGTCTAGTCAGCCCTGGTACCCACTATTTCTAAATTTGTTTGTTTGCGAACCAATAGTTTTTAAACCTGATAATAATTTATTACTTTCTCCATCTAGGAAGATTATTCATCCACAGTCGAATCACCTGCATTTAGTGGCAGGGAGGGTATCAGGCTAGCCTTTGTAAAGAAAGACGTTCCGCAGGATGCATTAGATATCATTCTTTCATCCTTTGCGCCTAGTACGATTAAACAATATGAATTGTCTTTAAAAATGTGGTGGCAATTTTGTCAAAAAACTGATTGTGATGTTTATAATCCTACGAGATCTAATGTGATCAAATTTTTTACAGAATGTTTCAAAAATAATAATGCGTCTGATAGTACATTAAATACTCATAGAGCGGCGATTTCATTAATAATCAAAAAATAACATAGGTAGTGATAATATAATATCTCGTTTTTTAAAAGGCGTGTTTAGATGTAAACCAATCAAACCAAAATATTCCCACACGTGGGATGTGTCTGTAGTTTTAAATTATTTGAAAAAATTGTACCCGTTAACTGACTTAAGTTTAAAAGATTTGACTGAAAAAACAGTTGTATTATTAGCTTTAAGTATGGCCCATAGGGCACAAACAATAGCGTCGATTAAAATTAGTAACATTAAGTTAACGCCGAGAGGAATCGAAACAAACATTCTAGATATTATTAAAACCTCTGGTCCAGGGCGTTACCAACCTCTGTTAATTTTACCAAAGTTCATTGATGAGCCTGAATTATGTGTTGCCTCTACGGTTTCTACATATATAAGTGTCACAAAAGTATTAACCCTGCTAAAAATAATCGATTGAAATCGATAGACATGGAAAGATTTTGCATACAAATCGACTAAAACTAATCAATTTGAATCGATTTATATGCAAAATCTTTCCATGTCTATCGATTTCAATCGATTATTTTTAGCAGGGAAGAGACAAGACTGACCATTTGTTGATAACTTTAAGAAAGCCCTATAAAGCAGTAGGCTCACAAACCATTAGTAGATGGATAAAAGGAGTTCTAGCGAAAAGTGGAATAGACACTTCTATTTTTTCGGCTCACTCGACGAGACATGCTGCAACATCGGCAGCCTTAAGTAATGGTGTTGATTTAGCCACTATTAGAAGAACGGCTGGATGGTCAAATAATTCACAAACGTTTGCGAGGTTTTATAACAGACCAATTCAGGTAGATAATTATAATTTTGCTTCTAGCGTCATTCGTTCTTAAAGAATTACAATTGAGCAGCAATTTGTATTTTGTTAATTTGGTTCTATAATGAAAATAAAAAATTTTTTTACAATATCTGAATTTAAAATTGCTATTTACAACTACATATGTAATCTCGAGAACGAGGCGAATGAAATATAATTGAACGATCAAACGAACTTACCTGTAAGTGAATTATATGAAGAAGCCTCGTTCGAAGAGATTACACTCCCACCCAATAATAAAATGGTATTTTCTTATTCTTTATCCCAATCCCATATTATAAATGAGCAATTTTAAAAGAAAATTAAAATATTAAAACTCTAAAAATATGAGAATTCGGCGCGCGGGTAAGTAGAGGGGATGGGCCCTTATCCTTACTCGCTGATGGTTTTTTTTTATTTTTACTGATGTATCGCGATTTTTCTGCGTTCGTTACTGTAGGTCTGTTCGCGATTTTACGTGTATTCGTATAGTAATACGTCCCGAGGAACAAGTATGTTCGAACTAAAGTCACGCAGGATAAAGGAAAGGTGTGTACTTGGAATAAATACCAGATAAAATAGGTAGAAATCAACTCTATATTCAACAGAAAAGTTACAAGGGAAAAATACAATGGAAAATATGAAGTGAACGCAAAGAGCTTCGAAATCGGTCTACCCTCCCACGCTCTTGCGATGCAGCTCTGCGCTTAACAATTTTCGATTTTTGCGTGGTGGAGGAAAGGTACGACCCTTTTTTGGGTGGAGAAAATAACGAAGGACCAATCCGCGCTTATTTTACCTCGACGCTTGGGTTTTTCCCGTTTGCTTACTTCTCGCTCTGACTGCGCACACATGTGTTGTCGAGGAAAAAATGTACTGTTGTCGGCCTCGGGGAAATACTCCTAATCCTTTTTATTACTTTATGAAGGTCGTGTTAGTCGTGTTGTTCGTATATGCGCGTGTTTATTGTTCCTTCTCTCTGGCATTGTACGCTTATTTTATTTTGATATGCGTTTACACGTTTTTACATCGTAGCATTACTTATTTATTTCTTATTCAATTTGAAATTCGCGCTTAGAATTTGGGTTGCGACGCGACATTACGCTAAACGTAGTGACCTCTTGCGGCAATGAAAGGAGTACTACATATGTAATGTAATCTCTTCGAACGAGGCTTCTTCATATAAATATAATTGCGATCGAACTTTACTCACAGGTAAGTTCGTTTGATCGTTCAATTATATACGAACTCGCACGAATCGTGAACAAACCTATATAGTTAACCGATATTGAAAACTCTGATTAGTCGATTCCAGTAAACACTTTCATGTTTATGGTTCTATGGGAATTTACTAATTACAGTCTCAATTCTCAAATCATGTTAAGTTAAAAATCTATAACATAGTAAGTAAACATACGTTACTATCAAGAGAAATGACATTTTACTGACTATTGTAAACAAAATCTATTTATTTTTATGTTATATACTTATATATTGTATATATGTATGACATAAAACAAGTTATACATTTTTTAAATTGTAAGTATACTGTATGCAGAATCTACATATTGATGAATACAATTTTCAAAGAGATTTTTCAAAAGTACTACAATAATTATTAAAAAATACCTCAAAGAAATTATCAAGTATGTTTAAAACTATTTTTATTAAATGATCATATAATAATAATTTTTATTAATTTAATAGTGGCTTTTTTATTTTTCTTAACAAATAGATTTATAAAACATAAATTTTGCCTCCATTAACTGACAATTTATGTACTTAGAAGACGGAAGTATCAAAATGACATATTTTGATAATATTTTATAATTAGTTTTGAATACATTGTAGGTAATTAGAGATAAATCCAAACTTATTTTTAGTAAATATGATTTCAGTACTATTTTGAAGAATTATATAGATAGACTGTTTCCAAATATATTAGTACAAGATACAGAAGAATAATTTTTGAAGGAGTTTTATATATTACCTCTACCTTTAATAAATGTAGTTAATAGTTGATAATAGTTAAGAAATAAAGTAATATTATATGTAATTATAATAACACTTGGGTTATTTGAAATTATATAGGAAAATAATTGGATAGTTTATAAATAAAAATATCTTGCTTATATGGTGCCTGTTATAACTTACAAAGTGATTTACTATACTGAGAAATTGATTTCTTACTATTTAGGAAGTTTAAGCAGCATTTTGATTTATCAGTCACATTGAGATTTTGGCATGAAATCTCAATTGAGATCTTAGGCGAGATTTTTTATTAGGTGGTGCAGGGGCAGAGGAGAAGGTGATAACATCTAATATTGTATATGGAAATAAGGGTAAAATATAAATAGAAGAATTTAAGTTTTGGTACTAATTTGAGGATAGTGATATATTAGGGGTGCTATTCTAATCCACTGGATAGGCAGAGGTGCCAAATATAACTTACGGATTGCTTACTTGTTAATAGTCTTTAAGATTTTATACATTATTTTAATTAAAGTAGATTATTAATATTTTCTTTAAAGTTCAAGAATGAATTTATGTAGATAAGTAAAGTAGGTTTTATATTATCTATGAAAGAATAATAAGTAAACAGTAATGTAATCTATAAAATTCACTAAAATTCAAAATGTTGAGAAAACCAAAATCTTAAGATATGTACATTAACAATATATTCTGTATAACAGTAAACTAAATTTGTAATTGAAAGTTTTAATATTTAAAAATTTTTCAGATGAAACAGTTTTTAACCTTCTTAATAAAGCTTCATAGTATAATATACCTAGTATGCAATGTTTCATAATTTGTTTTAAACAACAGTTTGTATTATTAGCTTTGTGATTTATACTATTAAATTAAGTAATGAGCAAAATATTTATAAATGGTTGTCAAGACCTGTTCTTATCAAGTACACTGGTAAATTTCTGTTGTTTATCTTATTAATATTACTGTGGTTAATCGGATCGAATTTTTACACTTTAATGACTAAGGCAGGAGGGAAAGTTAAGTTTCTATAGAATATTTATTTATTTATTTATTTATTTATTTATTTACCAGAGTAATATACACAAAGTACATACATGTTTGCTAACCTCTAAACATATATAATATGTCCGAGGCAGCCAAAACATCCTATAGAGGTAGACACAGGTACCTGTACATACTTGATCAAAGTTATACAACTTGATCAAAGTTATTTTTGTTCACAATTCTTAAAATTCTTTTCTGTACCTTTTGTAATAAGTCAAGCTTATTTTTATAAGCTTCACCCCAAGCTATATTACCATAGCTAATAATGCTGTGGAAAAATGCATAATATATCAATCTAAGAGTATCTGATTGCATATATTTCGACATTTTATACATTATATATATTATATATTTGGTTTTCTTGATCAGATAATCAATATGTTTATCCCATCTCAAATTGAAATCAAATATAATACCTAAGTATTTACAAGATTCAACCCTGGTTAATTTATTACCCTGTATGTAAATATTCATATCAATAGGAACACTATCTCTGTAATTCCCAAATGTTATATATACGGTTTTTGTTATGTTTAGGGATAATTTATTAAGTTCTAACCAGTTAGTTATGTCTTCCAAATACTCATTCATTTTACTTTCAACCCTCTCCCAAGTATCATCAGTTACAATAATTGCAGTATCGTCTGCATAAGAGATAGTATTATCTTTTCGACCAGTTAATAAACCATTAACACAAATTATGAATAAGAGTGGTCCCAGTATAGTACCTTGAGGTACTCCTGTAGTTATTGTTTCAAAGCAACTTTCAGTCGTTCCTATTCTTACTTTTTGCCTTCTATTATTTAAATAATTTGATACAAGTGTATGCGCCTTACCACGTATACCATAGTTATATAGTTTGTTTAATAGGATTGAGTGATTGACAGTGTCAAAAACTTTGGCTAGATCGAGGAAGGTAATGGCTGTTGGTTTACTTTTATCTAAATTACTGTACAATAAATTAGTTATGTAACTAAGCGCATCTTTTGTGCCTTTGTTTTTTATAAATCCAAATTGATTCTGGACTAATAGTTTATTCTTATCAAAGAATGATTGTAATCTCACATATACAATTTTCTCTAAGATTTTTGCTAGATTAGATATTAATGATATCGGTCTATAATTTGATAATTCCGTTTTCTTACCAGATTTACATATTGGCACTACTTCTGCAGTTTTTAGAGCCAGAGGCGATACCGATTTCTCAAGACAAAGATTAAAAATATGAATCAACACATTAGTAATAATGTATGATATTGTTTTTAAGGCTTTGGTTGTGATGTTATCAACTCCCCCATTTTTTAGTTTCATATTTTCAATTATTTGTAAAATTTCCGAGTTATTTGTCGGATTCATAAATATCGAGTCTTTATTCATAGAAGGCAATTTTAATATTTTACCCTTTTGGTTATTTATTTTATCACTTAAGTTTTTTCCAAATCTACAAAAGTAAGAGTTCATATTATTTGCAATTAGAAAAGGGTCCTGTATATTATTGTTGCTAGTTTCAATTTTGCTAATATAATTATCATCTTGCAAATTATTTCCCATTTTATTTTTTATATATTTCCAAATTTCTTTTGCATTATTGACATTTTTCTTAATTAGATTTCTTTCATAATTCATTTTTGCCTTTTTAATCACTTTATCTAGACATTTCGCATAGTTTTTATATTCTAGTTTGATTTGATTATTTTTTGGTTCTTTTTGCATTTTAAGATATAATTGTTCTTTTTTTTCACACAATATAATTATTGCCTTAGAAATCCAATCCTTTCTTGGATTTCTTTTATGGTTCTTTGTTTTTATTATCTTTTTAGACTTTATTAAGCAGTCTTGTATTTCATTTATAAGAAATGTTGTAGCTTCTTCCGGATCATGCATTGACTCTATTTTGTTCCAATTTTTATTTATTGCTATATTATGCAATTTAGTGTAATTATAATAATGTTTTGCAATCTCATTTTTTAAAGTTGGAGGCTTATCTATTTTTAAGAATAGTGGATAATGTAAAAGGGGTCGAAAGTTTAAATGTGTTAGTGCTAATAAACTGAGATATTATATATATGTTATCAATGCATGTTCCATTTCCGCCACAAGTATTAGGTCTAGTTGTATCTATAAAACCAGGATAGAAACCTTTTTCAAGCATACACTCTAAACCCTAATCTGTAAAAATCGACGTTAGAATGTGTAAATTTGTGATTTTACAGTTTATGAAAAGGTTAAAATCATAAAATTACACTTTACAGTAGGTAAAATACATAATTTACACTTTAAGCAATGGAAATTGTGATATTTACAGATTTGAAATGTGTAAAATTAGTATATTATGACACTGTTGTGGGAGATGGTTTTCTACCTTTCTCGAGGTTGTTCGCACGAGCGAAGCGAATGAGAACATCGAGAAAGGTAAAAAAACATCTTCCACAATAGTTTCATACAATATTTTATAACATTAGAACCTCAATTTCTGAAATGATAATGGGATTTTGAGGTTAAAATGTTATAAATGAAATTTACAGCAGTGAAAAGTGCGAAGATTCGGCGACTAAATACAAAACTGTAAATTCAAGATTTTACATTTACCAAAAGAGTAAAATGGTAGAATTACACATCTGAAAAGTGCAAATTGTAAAAATTAAATGTTTCAAAAGCGTAAGATGTAATAGAAGGAAAAAAATAAAATTTAACTCTTTTATAAAGGTTAAAAGTACTCATCTTACGATTTGGAAAGTGTAAATATAGAAAATAACGATTTAAAAAACTGTAAAATCTCGTGCATTGATTTAAATCTATAAATATTAGATTTTCAGTTTCTTGGAAAGAAGAAAATAATAAAAGTTTATTTGTATACAATAGAATATAAGTTGAGGGTTTTATTAGAAGAATTATAACCTAAATTAATTAAAAAATTATTTTTTTCCTTCTATTACATCTTACGCTTTTGAAACATTTAATTTTTACAATTTGCACTTTTCAGATGTGTAATTCTACCATTTTACTCTTTTGGTAAATGTAAAATCTTGAATTTACAGTTTTGTATTTAGTCGCCGAATCTTCGCACTTTTCACTGCTGTAAATTTCATATTTTACACATTTCAAATCTGTAAATATCACAATTTCCATTGCTTAAAGTGTAAATTATGTATTTTACCTACTGTAATGTGTAATTTTATGATTTTAACCTTTTCATAAACTGTAAAATCACGAATTTAAACATTCTAACGTCGATTTTTACAGATTAGGGTTTAGAGTGTATTATTTAATAATTCTTGACTATATATATCATCTTTCATTATGTTGATGTTAAAATCACCAATAATTAGATGATTTTTAGTATTTCTTTTCTTGTCAATATATGTTTTTAAGTTTGCTATAAACTCAAGAGTAGATATATCATGGCATCTATACAGCGCTCATATTTCTAGATTACTGCTATTGTTTAATTTTATTCTTGTGTTTAATAATTTCAACTTGTCTATTTCAATTATCTCCGTGATTTCAGTAACGCAATCCTTTATATATACAACTACACCATCATTTTGATTAATATTACTATTATTATAATACATATTATAACCTGATATCGCATACAGCTGAACATTCATCAAGTTCCATGTTTCTGAACATACAATTACATAAGGTTTGATATTTAAACTTCTAATAAAAATTTCAAGTTTTAAAAAATTGGCATTTAGGATTCTCACATTAACATAGAGTATTATACTATCTTTTTTATTTAGATTCTTATTAAGAGTTTTTAGATCTGAATAGACTTTTTCTTCGTGAATCACTTCCTTTTGTAATTCTTCAATAAAGTGAATATGTTGCTCTATTACTAAGATTTTCGATTTCTTTGGTTTGAGGAATTATTTTGCGTGACGTCAGTGCTGACTGAAGAATTCTTTGTTTTGCTGATATTCATGTTGGTCATCGACATGGTTTCTTTAATGTTTCCTACATTACCAACTAATCTTGGTATAGTAGGACTAATTGGGTAATCAGTCATATCTATGTATCTTTGTATCTTCTTTTTTAATATTGCACATTTCTGTGTATCATTGGCCATATGATTAAATTCTAGATTTGTTTTATATTTTGAGTTGCTAAAGAAACAGTTAATACATGTATTAGTAAATTGACTATCACATTGTATGGTTGAGTGCGGACCAGCACACTTTAAACAACATGCAGGATTTCTGCATTTTAATGTATTATGTCCAAACCTTCCACAATTAAAACATGGTTTAATGTTTATTAGATCCCAAACCTTACAGCTTTGATATCCAATAAAAATTCTATTTTTATTATCTGCAATACTTTTATACAATACTCTTGGTACTTTAATAATTATGCTGAATTTGTTAGTTTTCATTATACGATTTATGTGTAATACTCGACATTTCTCTTGATATTCTTTGAAGTTTCTTATATTTAAATCATTTTCAATTTCTTTTAAATTCATATTAGTATAATTATCTACTCCAACTATTTTCATCTTTGGATATTCAATTTTCTCAATACTTGTTTTATCACTTTACAGTGATCAGAGATTTTTTCTGTGAGCAATTGAACTGTTGCCTCAGCACTCTTTTCTATTTCATTCTCATTTATTATTCTAAATTGCTTAGTTTTAACTTCTTTTTCTTTTACTAAAACATCACAGACTTTTTTTGTAAAAGCTTTCTTACCTTCTACATCTTTTTTAGTATTCATGACAATAATTTAAAAAGATTTAATATAAAATCATTGGATTAAGTACTCTATTGGTTATTACAAATGACACTAGGCTGAAAGGGACAGGGGGGAGGGGGTATGTTGACAAGATAGAAACGCTGCCACAGAAAATAGTAAAAATTATATTATAAATTAATTACACTAATTCATATTTAATATTTTATATTAACATTAATTGTATATTTTATTATTTATTATTTATAAGCAAGAAATTGTTGTTAGTTGTGTATTATTTATTTTTTTGAAATCTATAAGACCTCTTTTTTTCTATTCATTTATCTTCAATTTATGTCAAAATATGTCTAAATTTTGTTATCCAAAAGAAAAACTGCAACAAAAACATTATTTGTTAATTATTTTTTCGATTTTTATTACTTTTCTTTATGACATGGTACTTTTTATACCTATTGTCAAAATATGTAAGCGAGCAAGCCTACATACCTGTGCTAACCTACCTGGACTCACAATCTAAGCACACCCTTACTCTACACTAAGTGTCAATTTAATCAAACGCCAGCCATCCCAATTAACCAATACTATTTCCACTGAGCACGCAAGTAGCACTTTAAGACAGTGACGGATGCACAATGCACCATACACAGCACCGCAGCTTCTTTGAAGAGACATACCAATATTAGGAGAGACAAACAGCACCGCACAGTCTAGATTAATTTCAATATCCATGTAGTTATCTTCATCAATTAGAGGACAAACATTATAGATATTAAAAATATTTGTCAGCACTTCAGCAGGTCAGATAACATCTAATAAGTATGTAGCATAAGATCCCGGTTGATAGTAACCAATAAAATCTAGTAAAAAAAATTTTAATCATAAGTGTTAGCACCAAGAAATTCTTATGAAAACTAGGAATATGTATAATTTTTATTGGTTCATATTAGAAAGATCTAATAGGTTTGTTTTCCTTTTCTAAATAAAATCATCCATAATTAAGAGATTATTTTCTTATAAAAGTATGACGTACATGGGAAATGGGGATGGATATAGGGAAAGTCAAGAAATACAATAAAGTGTTTTGGATAATACAACATTGGGCGGATTTCGGCAGCAACATTAAGGAGCGTTGGGATGGATTGGAATTTGGTATGGACAGGAAGACAGTCCGAGCTCAAGTTCGCTTAAGGGGAGTCCCTACAAATTGATGGTTAAACGAACTTATAAGTGAAGTTCGACCATAATTATATGAATAGCTTGTTCGAAGATATAACAGGTATAGATGTTTAGAGCAATAAACGTAAAGATAAAATCTTACAGTCTCTTTAATGATTTATACACACAAAACTTAACCAAAACATAGTCTCTTTTCTTATTGATCAATAAAAAATAATACTTATGCATGTCAGAATTGACTTATTTGAATACAATCATAGAGTGTTAAAATAGTTAAGAATTAAATGTCGAACACTGCTTCGACGAAAGCTCCCTTTTGCTGTTCGATTGGTCGATTATAGAATCTTGCAAAAGTTCTTGATTCTTTGATCCACCCTGCTGCCGCCGTGATGTGTTCATGTTTACATCCTTTTCATGTTTAAAAAACATTTTAATACTAAAAGGGCAGCCTTAATTTCTAAATAATTTATGTGCTCATTTTTTTCTTCTATATTCCAAAGTCCTTGTGCTTTTTTATTTTTACACACCGCCCCCCAGCCAGTACTAGACGCATCGGAAAAGATCTCTAAATCGAACGTAAACGATCTTATCTTGTTATTAGCTATCATAATTTGTGACGACCACCAAGATAGTTCTTTAAGGGAATCTCATACTCAATTTTTACCGACCGAGCCAATAGAGTGATAATATGGTTGAAAAATACTTCAATCTAGATAAATATAAAGAATTTCGGCAAACTAGAAGATAGGTGCCCTTTCTTTTGTAGTTATGTATCACTGTGCAAAGTTTCTATTTATTATATTGAGGCATTGAAGAGAAAACCTTGTATAAAAAACACTATCTACGGCGTCCACATAATGAAATTTTTGTACAAGGTTTTCTCTTACACGCATCAATAAAATGACTTGAAACTTTGTATAGAAGTAAATAATTATTTAATAAAGGGCATCTAACTGTTGGTTTTGCATAGTTTTATAAAACTAAAAATAATTTTATTATCATTATTAAAAGAATATTTTACGCTAGATGGCAGTACGCACGGATCATGGCAAGCTAGAATATGCTTTCGCCGCCGCCACTATCGACATCACGCATGCGCATTTGTTTCAGGCTCGAGACAAATAGCCGAGCAAAATAATTTGATTTGACTCCTATAAAATTTTTAAATACGTGTCATACTGA
Source organism: Theocolax elegans (assembly GCA_026168455.1). NCBI lineage: Eukaryota > Metazoa > Arthropoda > Insecta > Hymenoptera > Cerocephalidae > Theocolax > Theocolax elegans. The sequence continues at coordinate 12,574,983 of CM047431.1, forward strand.
TACTCATATTATGACTAGTTGAATTTTCGACATGGCAAATTGAACCGTACTACATATTTATCATAGATTCAATGTAAAAGGAAACGTATTGCTGCAAGAATCCGGCATATCTATCGATCGACCCAAGGGAGCGGATCAAAAATCGACTTGCGAGCCGTGCTCCGCTCCCTTGGGTTCTGCTATCGTTGGTCTTGAGTGTAATGTCGTATTTTTCAGTATGTAAAAAAATAAATACGTATAATCGAAATACGTACAAATTCCGTAAATCAAACATACGTAACATTTATTATATATGTATATATCGAAATATGGATTATAATAGATAATAGAAAATGCATATAAGAGAAATACGTTATTTTTTAATTTTTATTTTGGAAAAAAATAGTCACACTACTTTTATTATGATGCTATCGACATAAGTGGTGCCATCTACGATCACTTCGATTACGACTTGCCATAGATGGCGCTCTTGATGATAGTTATCATTTCTTATATATAACCAGCATTACCGGCGATCAGAACGGTAAAATCGCAGAATTGAGTATGACACCCCCGTAATGGCATCTTTTGACAAGGAAATCTTCCTGTTCATATCACCACCATAACTTTTTAATGCTTTGGTCTTTAGCCTCTCTATATCTTTACAATATAACCACCCGTAAGCGATTGCTGGACAGAAAGCTATTAGACTACCGATGCATTGAGCCAAAATTGATATTTGAATGTTTTTCTTACGTAAAATCGTATCAATAAGAGATTTAAGCCTTCTGCGTTTTTTTAGAGGTAATTCTAACGTCATATTAGTTGAATTAATAACAATGCCTAAAAATCTACATTTCCTTGAGGGGTTAATACTACATTTATTTCAATTTATTAGAAAACCTAAGAATTCTAAAATCGATTTTTTTTTTTTATGTTATTTAACGTCGCTCTATTTATGCTGCCAGGGCTAATCAGCGACGGAGGTGAACGGTGTGTCTGTAAACAAAGCACATGTAGTTGAAACAGTGGTGCTTGTGTCCATCGGAAGATATCATCGGTCACTGTAATTAGTCTAATAATTACAGTTTCCTGTCCTCCCGATGGAACCACCGCGATCCTCTTTACATCTTCGCGTCCCTAACGTTCCCTATAGTTCAGATGCCCGTGCCTCTCATGCACTGACAAGTGCACGAAACGCACGCGCACCTGAACTGGCGTCACATTATAGTGACACGCCGAGCCACTGAGTCGCGGTGTTCGAAAAATGCACATGAAAAAATTTTCAGAGGTACACGTCTGGGATCGAACCCACGACCCTCGGTGTGAGAGTCGGGAGCTCTACCCATGAGCCACCGCAGCTCTTCTTCTAAAATCGATATTGTCATTCTAACATGTTTAATACAAATGTCGACTGATTGACCGATAATAAAGAGATCGTCTAGATAAAAAACAATATTAACACCCTTTGATCTTAGCCAAGTTACCGCCGCCTTCATTATCTTGGTGAAAACATAAGGGGCTAATTTTAAACAAAACGGTAAAACTTGAAGCTGATAAAGTTTATCCTTATGTCTAAATCTTAAATATTTTTGACTATCTTCCTCTATAGGAACCAACATAAAGGCATCCATTAGATCTAACCGATACATGAAATCTCCCTTATTTAATAAGTTTAGAGCTGTACGCAGATCTTCCATTTTAAAGTGGTGGTCCCTTATAAAGAAATTCAAAGGTTTTAAATTAAGGATGAACCTAAACGAACCGTCTTTCTTTGAAATTAAGAAAAAAGATGACAGAAACTGGTCGTTACAGTCCTCGCATCTAGAAATATTTCCTACCTTAATTAATTTTATGATCTCAATGTCAATTTGATCGGCTTCCTGCTTATTAGTAATTAAGTTGGAACAATCACTATTCTGATATGCACTTTCTAAAAAATCCAATGAATAACCCTTAATACAAAACTGTTGACAGTGAGTATTTTCCATCTATCAGAAAAAAGGCGAAGGCGACCTGCTTCGTATCTAGAAATATTTCCTACCTTAATTAATTTTTTGATCTCAATGTCAATTTGATCGGCTTCCTGCTTATTAGTAATTAAGTTGGAACAATCACTATTCTGATATGCACTTTCTAAAAAATCCAATGAATAACCCTTAATACAAAACTGTTGACAGTGAGTATTTTCCATCTATCAGAAAAAAAGCGAAGGCGACCTGCTTCGTATACCTGATTAGTTAGATCTTGCTGTTTCGCTGTTGAGGTTGGGTCTGCGGGTAATATTTCTTGGCCGGTTGCGTTCTCAGTCTGTTGGATGGATTGTTGTAGGGCCTGTTCGAGGTGCCTGGATGTATATTAAGCTGGCGTAGCCACTTCATAAGACCACGCCGGGAACTACCCCACTATTTGTTACTAATTTGTTGCTACAAAAGCGATTTTGTTGCTACTGCTGTTTCCGAGAAACGATGGGTACGCTACCTTAATATTAAGCTAGCGTAGCCACTACCTGTAACTTTTTACCTAATTAATTTATTTAGATGATTCCAGCGACATAATTTGTTGCTAATTTGTTGCTTTTAAACGACCTTTTATAAAATGCTGATATATCAACTCCTGACCAAGATGCCACCACCCTTAAAATGCTAAAAATTCTTTTTTCATATCAAATAATTTTTTTTGATCAAATTAACGATTCAATTTGTTAATCATTTGCACCTTTTCAATTTTGTGCAACAAAAAAATAAGAAACCAACCCCTATAGTGATTAAACCACCCCCAAAAGGTAAAATATCTAAAATAGCCTAAAACAATAACTTTGACCTTACGTATATTTTTGGGTGAAACGTGTAATCAAATTGGTCATTAATTTATCATTAAATAAATTAGAGTTCACATTAGTTCACTTAATATCAATATATCGCAATTAATTTATATATATATATATATGGAGTGTTCCACGTGAAGTGGTCCAGTCAAAAAATAAAATTATTTTTTATCTGATCAAATCTGTCAGAAATGGGTTAGATAAGGTGTAACAATTTTTTTGAGCACTATCTCAATTCAGGCCCATAATATTGAGGAGCAAAAATCGGACTTATTTTGAAATTTCTGTTTTTTTACCATATTTATCACTTTATAACTCAAATTTTTTGTTATATATGTTACATACAAAAAAATTTGGAAATTTTGAGTAGAATCTATCCAAATACTTTATTGGCCCCAGTGATATATTTTGAGCTTGTGTACAAATAAAATAAAACTTCAAATGCAAAAAAGGTAAGTTCGCCACAATTTTTTCTCCTGAACAATTCTGGTTCAAGATATGGACATTTTTGTAAAATTTTTGCAAGAACTCATAAAATCAATACTTTGGCACGTACACTATTACTTATAAATAAACAATATATTGATACAAACGATTGAGAATAGGTGAATTCTGTGTACCGAAAGCCTTTACCACACGAATTTTCAGAACAACAAATTCGGGAAGTCTTTAAACGAGGAAAAAACCGTGAAATCACACATTTTCTTGCCTTTTTTTCGTTTCCAGTTGAGCAACAAAATCAGGCATCGATAAAACGATCGAGGTTGGGTGAATTCTGCATACCGAAAGCCTTTAACACACGAATTTTCAGAACAACAAATTCGGGAAGTCTTTAAACGAGGAAAAAACCGTGAAAACTCTCATTTTCTTGACTTCTTTTTCGTTTCCAGTTGAGCAACAAAATCAGGCATCGATAAATCGATCGAGGTTAGGTGAATTCTGTATACCGAAAGCCTTTAACACACGAATTCGCAGAGCAACAAATTCAAGAAGTCTTTAATCGAGGAAAAATCCTTGCAAACTCTTATTTTCTTGCCTTTTGTCTCGTTTCCACTTGAGCAACAAAATCGGGCCGGGCATCGATAAAACGATCGAGGTTGGGTGAATTCTGTGTACCGAAAGCCTTTAACACACGAATTCGCAGAGCAACAAATTCAAGAAGTCTTTAATCGAGGAAAAATCCTTGCAAACTCTTATTTTCTTGCCTTTTGTCTCGTTTCCACTTGAGCAACAAAATCGGGCATCGATAAAACGATCGAGGTTGGGTGAATTCTGTGTACCGAAAGCCTTTAACACACGAATTCGTAGAGCAACAAATTCAAGAAGTCTTTAATTGAGGAAAAATCCGTAGAAACTCTCATTTTCTTGACTTTTTTTTCGTTTCCAGTTGAGCAACAAAATCAGGCATCGATACAACGATGGAGATTCGGTGAATTCTGCATACCGAAAGCCTTTAACACACGAACTCGTAGAGCAACAAATTCAAGAAGTCTTTAATCGAGGAAAAATCCGTGAAAACTCTCATTTTCTTGACTTTTATCTCGTTTCCACTTGAGCAACAAAACCGGGCATCGATAAAACGATGGTGATTCGGTGAATTCTGTTTACCGAAAGCCTTTAACACACGAATTCGCAAAGCAACAAATTCGAGAAGTTTTTAATCGAGAAAAAATCCTTGAAAACTCTCATTTTCGTGACTTTTTTCTCGTTTCCACTTGAGCAACAAAATCGGGCATCGATAAAACGATCGAGGTTGGGTGAATTCTGTGTACCGAAAGCCTTTAACACACGAATTCGTAGAGCAACAAATTCGAGAAGTCTTTAATCCAGGAAAAATCCTTGAAAACACTCAATTTCTTGACTTTTTTTTCGTTTCCAGTTGAGCAACAAAATCAGGCATCGATACAACGATGGAGATTCGGTGAATTCTGCATACCGAAAGCCTTTAACACACGAATTCGTAGAGCAACAAATTCAAGAAGTCATTAATCGAGGAAAAATCCGTGAAAACTCTCATTTTCTTGATTTTGTCTCGTTTCCACTTGAGCAACAAAATCGGGCATCGATAAAACGATGGAGATTCGGTGAATTCTGCATACCGAAAGCCTTTAACACACGAATTCGTAGAGCAACAAATTCAAGAAGTCTTTAATTGAGGAAAAATCCGTAGAAACTCTCATTTTCTTGACTTTTTTTTCGTTTCCAGTTGAGCAACAAAATCGGGCATCGATAAAACGATCGAGGTTGGGTGAATTCTGTGTACCGAAAGCCTTTAACACACGAATTCGCAGAGCAACCAATTCGAGAAGTCTTTAATCGAGGAAAAATCCTTCAAAAGTCTTATTTTCTTGTCTTTTGTCTCGTTTCCACTTGAGCAACAAAATCGGGCATCGATAAAACGATGGAGATTCGGTTAATTCTGCATACCGAAAGCCTTTAACACACGAATTCGTAGAGCAACAAATTCAAGAAGTCTTTAATCGAGGAAAAAACCGTAGAAACTCTCATTTTCTTGATTTTGTCTCGTTTCCACTTGAGCAACAAAATCGGGCATCGATAAAACGATGGAGGTTCGGTGAATTCTGTTTACTGAAAGCCTTTAACACACAAATCCGCAGAGCAACAAATTCGAGACGTCTTTAACCAAGAAAAATCCTTGAAAACTCTCATTTTCTTGACTTCTTTTTCGTTTCCAGTTGAGCAACAAAATCGAGCATCGATAAAACGATCGAGGTTGGGTGAATTCTGTGTACCGAAAGCCTTTAACACACGAATTCGTAGAGCAACAAATTCAAGAAGTCATTAATCGAGGAAAAATCCGTGAAAACTCTCATTTTCTTGATTTTGTCTCGTTTCCACTTGAGCAACAAAATCGGGCATCGATAAAACGATGGAGATTCGGTGAATTCTGCATACCGAAAGCCTTTAACACACGAATTCGCAAAGCAACAAATTCGAGAAGTTTTTAATCGAGAAAAAATCCTTGAAAACTCTCATTTTCGTGACTTTTTTCTCGTTTCCAGTTGAGCAACAAAATCAGGCATCGATAAAACGATGGAGATTCGGTGAATTCTGCATACCGAAAGCCTTTAACACATGAATTCGCAAAGCATCAAATGCGAGAAGTCTTTAATCGAGGAAAAATCCTTGAAAAGTTATTTTTTGCCTTTTGTCTCATTTCCACTTGATCAACAAAATCGGGCATCGATAAAACGATCGAGGTTAGGTGAATTATGTATATCGAAAGCTTTTAACACACGAATTCGCAGAGCAACAAATTCAAGAAGTCTTTAATCGAGGAAAAATCCGTGAAAACTCTCATTTTCTTGACTTTTGTCTCGTTTCTACTTGAGCAACAAAATCGGGCATCGATAAAACGATGGTGTTTCGGTGAATTCTGTTTATTGAAAGCCTTTAACACACGAATTCGCAGAGCAACAAATTCAAGAAGTCTTTAATCCAAGAAAAATCCTTGAAAACTCTCATTTTCTTCACTTTTTTTTTGGTTTCCAGTTGAGCAACAAAATTGGGCATCGATAAAACGATCGAGGTTGGGTGAATTCTGTGTACCGAAAGCGTTTAACACACGAATTCGCAGAGCAACAAATTCGAGAAGTCTTTAATCGAGGAAAAATCCTTGAAAAGTCTTATTTTCTTGTCTTTTGTCTCGTTTCCACTTGAGCAACAAAATCGGGGCATCGAGAAAACGATCGAGGTTAGGGTGAATTATGTATACCGAATGCTTTTAATACACGAATTCGCAGAGCAACAAATTCAAGAAGTCTTTAATCGAGGAAAAATCCTTGACAACTCTCATTTTCTTGACACACACGAATTCGCAGAGCAACAAATTCGAGAAGTCTTTAATCGAGGAAAAATCCTTGAAAAGTCTTATTTTCTTGTCTTTTGTCTCGTTTCCACTTGAGCAACAAAATCGGGCATCGATAAAACGATCGAGGTTAGGTGAATTATGTATACCGAATGCTTTTAATACACGAATTCGCAGAGCAACAAATTCAAGAAGTCTTTAATCGAGGAAAAATCCTTGACAACTCTCATTTTCTTGACTTTTGTCTCGTTTCCACTTGAGCAACAAAATCAGGCATCGATAAAACGATGGAGATTCGGTGGATTCTGCATACCGAAAGCCTTTAACACACGAATTCGCAGAGCAACAAATTCGAGAAGTCTTTAATCCAGGAAAAATCATTGAAAACTCTCTATTTCTTGATTTTTTTTCGTTTCCAGTTGAGCAACAAAATCGGGCATCGATAAAACGATCGAGGTTGGGTGAATTCTGTTTACTGAAAGTTTTTATCCATCGTTTTATCGATACCCGATTTTGTTGCTCAAGTGGAAACGAGACAAAAGGCAAGAAAATAAGAGTTGTCAAGGATTTTTCCTCGATTAAAGACTTCTTGAATTTGTTGCTCTGCGAATTCGTGTATTAAAAGCATTCGGTATACATAATTCACCTAACCTCGATCGTTTTATAGATGCCCGATTTTGTTGCTCAAGTGGAAACGAGACAAAAGGCAAGAAAAAAGAGTTTCTACGGATTTTTCCTTGATTAAAGACTTCTTGAATTTGTTGTTCTGAAAATTCGTGTGGTAAATGCTTTCGGTACACAGAATTCACCTATTCTCAATCGTTTGTATCAATATATTGTTTATTTATAAGTAATAGTGTACGTGCCAAAGTATTGATTTTATGAGTTCTTGCAAAAATTTTACAAAAATGTCCATATCTTGAACCAGAATTGTTCAGGAGAAAAAATTGTGGCGAACTTACCTTTTTTGCATTTGAAGTTGTATTTTATTTGTACATAAGCTCAAAATATATCACTGGGGCCAATAAAGTATTTGGATAGATTCTGCTCAAAATTTCCAAATTTTTTTGTATGTAACATATATAACAAAAAATCAATAGGATTTGAGTTATAAAGTGATAAATATGGTAAAAAAACAGAAATTTCAAAAAAGTCCCATTTTTGCTCCTCAATATTATGGGCCTGAATTGAGATAGTGCTCAAAAAATTGTTACACCTTATCTAACCCATTTCTGACAGATTTGATCAGATAAAAAATAATTTTATTTTTTGACTGGACCACTTCACGTGGAACACTCCATATATATATATATATATATATATATATATATAAATTAATTGCGATATATTGATATTAAGTGAACTAATGTGAATTCTAATTTATTTAATGATAAATTAATGACCAATTTGATTACACGTTTCACCCAAATGTATACGTAAGGTCAAAGTTATTGTTTTAGGCTATTTTAGATATTTTACCTTTTGGGGGTGGTTTAATCACTATAGGGGTTGGTTTCTTATTTTTTTGTTGCACAAAATTGAAAAGGTGCAATTGATTAACAAATTGAATCGTTAATTTGATCAAAAAATGTTATTTGATATGAAAAAAGAATTTTTAGCATTTTAAGGGTGGTGGCATCTTGGTCAGGGGTTGATATATCAGCATTTTATAAAAGGTCGTTTAAAAGCAACAAATTAGCTACAAATTATGTCGCTGGAATCATCTAAATAACTTAATTAGGTAAAAAGTTACAGGTAGTGGCTACGCTAGCTTAATATTAAGGTAGCGTACCCATCGTTTCTCGGAAACGGTAGTAGCAACAAATTAGCAACTAATTAGCAACAAATAGTGGGGTAGTTCCCGGCGTGGTCTTATGAAGTGGCTACGCCAGCTTAATATACATGGTGCCTGGTCTTCTGTAAGATGATCTGTAACTCGCTCCCGGCACCTCCCTCCTGTTGGGCGAGTGTCTGTAGTTTAATTAGTTGTTTTTTACCGGTGCTTTCTGCTTTAGTTTGAGATCTTTCGAGACCTTTTCAACAGTTTTTACATTTTCTAGTATCATTTTTAAATTGTCTCCAAAGAGCCATTCCGTAGGGTCAATATTTCGTAGAACTTTCTGCATATCCTCCTCAAAATGTCCAGATAAAAACAATTTCCTTACTTGTGTAAGTTGATAAAAAAGATCACTCAGTAATTTGACCGCGCTCGACAATTCTGATAAAATTGTTTCCCTTTCGGTATCAGAAGTGGTATTTGATAAGGTTCTACTTAAGATCGATGAAATCAAGGACAAGGCTGAGCCTGTTAAGTTTTGATATTCCTTGAAGTGATCATGTCTTGTACGGATTTTTCTGGACAAAAGAGGGTTAAGTTCCTTTTTAATCAAAGGAGCTTCCAACTGTACGAGACCCTTTCTTGGAATATTCTTTAATAAGTATTCTTTTTCAACCTTATCCGTAAAACCGTTTTTTGTCCAGAATTTTATCCTTTCCGCGACATTGGATCTTACATATATAATATTATTCTCCTTATTCGCAAGGTTTCCCCTAGAAACAACGACGTCTCGTCCACCTCTATTCTGTCCTCCTAAATTTCGCCCTCTTCATTTTCCTTCTGAGCTTCCGCGACATCTAAAAACTAGGATTAGACCTTTTGTATCCAAATACCAAAAAACGGAAAAAAGATTTTTTTTGTCCAAAGCTTAATCAGGGATCAAATACAGACTTATAATCGTCCTTGCTTTGATAGCAAGGATCGAAAGGTATGCGAACAATTTTCGTTAGTATCCGCCTACCATCGTACTCCAAAACCTCTTCCTCCTCTTCACCTAATTGGTCCAGGTGTGCGAAAGCGTCGTTCATCTCCCTTTCCAGATACCTGATTCTTTTAATCCCTTCCTGTCCATGTTTGATGCGACGTCATCGGCGCTAAAAAGCGTAATGAAGCTATAAGGAGATATCCATGGGGGAGAGAGAGAGACGAGGCTCTTCTCGTATATTTTCATACTTTACTCTAAAATGTGGCGTCATCTGGTGGCAAGAATGCCACACTACACCTGTTATATCTTCGAACAAGCGAGGTGAAATATCATTACAGATTTCTGTAATTGATTTATCAAATATAGTTTTTAATTTTTATTATTTCTAAATTTTGTTTAGAATGCGCACAATTGTTACCCATCGTAGAATATGCCTCAATACATGCAATTGAACAAATATGGAAATTAAATGATAAATTTGAAAAATCTATTAATGTCGGTAAGTGTGTATTTTAAATGAAGGTTCGACATCTCCTTAAGTCCGCTATTGTACATTCTTCCATAAACACCTTCTGGTGGTCTTGCTCAGAGGTTATGGGTACGTTCGTGTAGTACTGATCTTCGACAGCTAGTCGTGCATCTAAAAAACTAAAAACGGCGGTCCTCATCGTCCCTACCAGTGACTTCCAACCTGTAAGATAGTTTATATTATGTCCCCGTCGAGGAGAACATTCACGGCGGGAGGCATCTCTCCAATCCTGTTACATTCTTAACCCTTTGTTGTACACATTTTTCTATTCAGTGATTTTACTTGAAAATTCTTACTCGGGGGTTTTTGAAATTGCTGATCAGAAATCTGAAGGCAGAATTATGAAATTTTCAATTCAAGATGGCGGTTCCGAAATTTCGAAAAACATAAATATACAAGCTTAATAATCACTATTCGGGAGTTTTCGGGGTTGCTGATTACGAATCTGTTATTATATTTTGTAGTTCTTTATAATAGATCTAACATGTCGAGTACTAACAAAGGGAGTACATGACCTCCGGGATCTATTCCTACCTTTGGTATATTTGGTGTAATGTAGAAATATGACAGAAGCGAAGTTATTACTTGCCAATGACCACTTTCGCGATGTATTCAACATGTAATAATAATTTCAATGAAAATGACTTCCAATTGAATCGCTTATTACCCTTAAACAAATAGAGATAGACACTCATACCAAAAACCAGAAGAAAGTTGAGTTCAAGTTAATATAATTTGAGAAAAGAAGAAGCTTAAATTGTTTAATTTGGAGCAACGTCATGAAGAAAATAAGAAGAAATTTTAACCACAATTTAATATGAAAAATTTATTGTTTTTTTAGCCTGAAATTCGTCAGTTTCTTATTTTTTTATAGCTTTGCTCCAAATTAAGCGATTTAAGCTTTTTTGCAATTTAAGATAAATTGTATCTACTTGAACTCAATTTTCTGTTGGGTTTTAATATGAGTATCTATCTTTACTTCTCTAGCGATTCAATTGGAAGTAATTGTTATTACTGGCTACTGGCAAGTAATAACTTGGTGACGGTAGGTACTCTCGACTCACCTAGCAGTACTTCCGGGTAAAGATTACTGATCCCCCTCAATCGGCGGACAGTTATGCATTGATTAGGCGATCGCCTAATTTTCGGAATAAAGATGAGAGTGGGAAAACACACACATACACTCTCGCGCTTTCATCTCTGCATATCGTGTACTTGACGTTCAATTGGGGAGATGGTCAACTGGGGTAGAAACCCCGTAGGCACTATTTGCAAAAAATACAAAGAATAGTATAAAAAGTTTTAAAATTATATATAAATAAAATTACAATATCAGTAAAAACAATAAAAACAATAGAATAAAATAAAAATATATACACTAATAAATACTTAAAAATAGATAACAATTAATATAACGCTAGCAAAATATTGTGCTTAAATAAATAAATAAATAGAAGAACAAATAGTATGGTAAAAAAGTATAAAATAACAAAATAAACGATTTTAAACTTAAAATTATATATTACACGTAGTAGTGAAGCGCCAAACAGAAAAACACGATTACGCAGCTTCATCAAGGAGGGATAGGCCGCAGTACCAAACCCTCATTCGTGACACCAGTGTAGAACGTGTAGACCAGGCTGTTTGGTCGAGCCCAAACAGATGATTGAATAAGATGATTTTGAACTTATCTATGAAAGAAGGATTGAAAATGATGGAAGGAAAATGATTTAGAATGCGAGTGGAGGTTATAACAAATGATTTATTTAATGCTTCTGTGCGTGATGGGAGATACGTGAGTGATTTGGGTGGATGGCGAGAGGAAGAGCGAGGATTTTGGCCAGGGGTATTGAGTTTGGTGAAATGAATAAATGGTTTGCCAGATATGATGGTGAATTGTGAACGATGATGTTATAAGCCAGGGAACCAATGAGATATGAGCGTCTGGACTCGACCGACAGCCATTTTAAACCCAGTCTGAACGGTGTAACGTGATCACGTCTCGCTGTGTTGCCCCATACAAATCTCATACAAGCATTTAATAACCTTTGGAGTTTGAGGTTTTTAGCCTGTTCTACATCATTGTAGACCGCACACGCACAGTCGAAGTGGGGAAAAATAAGTGCTTCAACTAGATTTTTGCGGAGCATTACCGATAATGTCTTATTATAATAACGTAGCGAGTGTAGAACCCCATGAAGGAGCCTAAAGATTGTCATGACTTGCTTTGACCAGTCGAGGGTAGGAGTGATCAATATTTCCAGCGATTTTACCGCATTTTCGTACTCCAAAAAATCATCACATAATTTAACTCTTGGAGCAGTGTTCAGGTTAATACGGGATATAAAGGCATGACTACCCAGGATCATAACCTTCGTCTTTTTTACATTTAATTTAAGGCCGTTCTCCATGGCTCAATTTTTATATCGCATTCGCATCATGAGATATGCGTTGAACACCAATTTCAATGTTAGATGGAAAAAACGAATGATAGACCTGGGCGTCATCGGCAAGTAGCATATAATTACTATATTTGAGAACCTTAGGTAAATCGTTAATAAAAATGGAAAACAGAGGCCTGCGATGGCTCGGTCGGTAGGGCGTCGGGCTCGTAATCTGGAGGTCCCAGGTTCGATTCCCGGCCCCGACCTACTGATACAAGCACCACTGAGGAATGTATTTTCAACAAGTGCTTTCTTCACCAAGACATCGTACGACCTCCGTCGCTGATTAGCACCGGTTTGGGAGCATAAAAAGAGCAATGTTAAAACAATAAAAAAAAAAAAAAAAAAAATGGAAAACAAGACAGGACCTAGAACACTGCCCTGAGGCACACCTGCATTCACCTCGAGCCAGTCAGATAATATGCCAACCTCGTCCACAACGGCCTGTGTGCAGCCCACAATATATCTGTAAAACTAATTGAGTACAGTGTCTGAGCAGCCGATGTCACCCAACTTCCGGATGAGTTGATCGTGGGGAACTGTATCAAAGGCCTTGGAGAAGTCGAACAAGACTAGGATCGTGATCATTCTAGAGTCGATAGCTCTTCTTACGTCATCTAGTACCCCCAAAAGAGCTGATTGAGTATTGTGGCTGATTAGATACAAGGTACCCAACCAACTGATTATGCACCAATCTTTCCAACACTTTTGAGATCTCACAAAGTTTTGCAATCGGTCTCGTGTCAGAGCACGACTCCATCCTGCTCGACTTCGCCAACGAAAATAACACGACCCTCTTACAGCAATCGGGGAACCATCCAGCGGAAAGCATACCGTTATATAGTTCCGTTAAGGGTAAAGTGAGTTGAGGTTCCAATAATTTCAGCATTTTGATCGAAATACCGTCAAACCCGGTGCTTTAGAAGAGGCTCTAATTGTGGTCCGCCGTATTTTTTTGGCTGACACGGGTAGGGAAGCGAATGAAGGAGATGAGGAAATATGACATAGATTAGATAGAATAGATGCAAATGAATGGATGGTGAGTGGTGGGGTGTGGTTGGATATAGATGCGTAATGAACATTAAGTTGATGGGCTGAAAAATGTTATAATGGCGATGGATTCAACTTCGACCCAAGACCCACGTTTCTGAGAAATTTCCAGAACTTAGCAGGTTCTTTTTCGTTGTTGAGTTTTGATTGCAAATAGTGAAATTTGCTGGAATTAAGAGAATTTTTAACCCGATTCCTCAGTAATTTATAGGCGTTGTAGTCTGTGGAAAAGCCCAAATTACGAAAAAGTCTAAAAGCAACATTTCTGGCCTTAATGTTAACTCTTATTTCCTCCGTAACCCATGGCTTGTGTTTAATTTTGACAGTGACAAGTTGTGATGGAGCAATGACATTGAAGGTGGAAAGAATTGAACTACTCACAAGGAGAGGTCACACCCTCTTGAAAACGGATCTTTACCAAACTCTAGGATATAATTTCTACTATAAAATCATGCAGAAAGCTGGAGTTTTAGTGTCCAATGGCCATTTTTACGATAGATATAAGCAAATAATGAAAAATCTTATAACTCAGAAACAATTAAAGATGTACGTATAAACTAAATTTTGAAAGAAAGCTGAGATCGAGTAGATACGTTTTAAAAAAAGGAAGTTTAAATATTTTAATATGGTCAAAAGTTATGGGAGAAATAAGACTTAGACGAAATTTTGGGCTAAAAAAATCATAAAATTGTAACTTTAAATTTTCGATAAAATTTTGGCTAATTCTTATTTCTCCCTTAACTTTTGACCATATTAAAATATTTGAGCTTCCTTTTTTTCAAAACGTGTCTACTCGACCTCAGCTTTCTTTTAAAATTTAGTTTATACGTACATCTCTAATTGTTTCTGAGTTATAAGCGTTCAAACTCAACGGTTTTTTCGGCTAGATTTTTCATTATTTGCTTATATCTATCGTAAAAATAGGCATTGGACACTAAAACTCCGGCTTTCTGCATGATTTTATAGTAGAAATTATATCCTAGAGTTTGGTAAGGATCTGTTTTCCAGAGGGTGTGACCTCTCCTTGTCAGTAAAGATAGTGAGGAAAAGTGTGTCGAAATAGATGATAGCGGGTCTATACGAGTGGTCTGGTCAGACCAAGTAGATGAATGCGGATCAATGAAGTGTGGAGATGGAAGTGATGAGACATGCGATGATTTATCCATGAATGAAGTAAAAGTGGTAGCGAGATGATAAAGGTTGATCTTCTCCAAGTCTCTTTTCCTAAATTTTTTAACACCAGCCTGTGAATTATTAATCGTTAGGGAGATGCTAATAGCATCATGCCCCGCCGCATAGGGTGCAATAGACTTTGTATAAATGAAATCAGGTACTGGTTCGCGAATTAAGAAAAGATCTAACCAAGTATGAGAGGATCCCGCCGATGTCACTGCATGGTGTGTCGGTTCAGATGAAATAAGGAAGAGGCCCAGAGCTGCCAGACTTCCTCTCAACATATTTGCTGCACCACTGGAAGATTTCATGTCAATGTTGAGATGGCCTGTGATAATGACATGATTATAGTTAGGGAGTATGTCAGAAAGAGTATCAACCAAATCTGATGGATAAGTAACAGAAGGCCTGCGATAGATCACTGCCAACGCTAGCGCTACCATCTTATTCACTATACGTAGGATAAAGAATTCGGGGGCGTTCGAGAAGACAAGGTCAGAGTGAGCTGTGATGTTAACAGCAAATTCGTCGCGAACAAAGACCGCCACACCACTACCCTCCTTATTTACACGATCCAACCGATAAAGAGCATAACCAGGTAATTTAAGAATTTCAGAAGAATCGTTTTGGGTAAGAAAGGTTTTTGTGACAGCAATGACATCATAGGATTCTGGAAAAACTAATGCTTCGATAGATGAGAAATGAGTCTTTAAGCGATTAATATTGATATGGAAAATGGAAAATGTATTGGATGATTTGATGTTTTTGACCCGACCAGTCCTATTTCATTTGATATGAGTTAAGAGAGGAAGAAGGTTGTTGATGTCAGCCTCAGAAGTCACATGTTTGAGAGGACCATCTCTCACCTTTCGTACAAAAATATTTAGATTAATTACAATAGGTCTCGCATAGCCCAGTTCCTTACATTTATGGATCGCCGCCTGCCAAAGGTCGAAAACTGGTTTGGGCCATAGCGGCCGAATGAATAATGAATTATCATCTCCCTCCCCAAAAATTTTTAAAGCTGATTGTTCCTTTAAGAGAAAGGCCTTACCAATAAACACGTCTCTAGCTGCAGCCGATGACAGACGGAAAACAATACCTCGATTGTGTGGTGGAGCCGGTACTTCGTCCTCAGCAACTAGTTTCGATCGCAGTAACCAAGGTCGAATTTCGGTTACTTATTTCGACATCAAAGGCAGCTTGATAGAGTTAAGTAATTTATCAATTAAAGCAATGTCTGACCATAACGCCGACAAAGGCAGTCCCGTGGCTAATACTTCGCACGTATCTCTCATGGTTTCGACGAAAGTAGCAGTTAGCCGAATCGCTGCTGTAAGGCCCGAGCTCCTCCAAGACAGTGACACGGGACTCCAACTCGAGGCGAGCATGGAGAGCTCTAATATCTGCCTTCATATCGTCGAGCTTCCCCTCCACATGATTCACCTTCTCCGCCACCGACTTGATGTCGCTCTGCATGTTTGACGGACGTTACATTAATGATTTCAGGCTGTGCGCCACGCTTAATATAAATTGAACTATTTCTTACCCAAACTCTCTCAAAGTTATTATTTTTTGCAAAATTGCAAACTGTTTTCTATAATTTATATAATTTGCTGAGTAAACATTCATTTAAAAAAAATTTCTTACTTGCATTACGGGAACCAGCAAGCTCGGGAAATATAGAGCAGATTGATATATCACCCTTTTTGATTTTCCTCATCATAATTTCATTACGTACCGTTAAATTCTTGAACCGAACTATTATCAAATAGAAATCTACTTTTTTAGATTGTGAGTCGCTATCGACGGGTGGGTTTTTCTTAACAATACGACGACAAGATAAAATATCACCGGTGAAGCGCTCAGAATTTAGTATTCTAAATATCCGATTGACTATATCTAAATTTTCTACACCAGAATTATTCGGGAGTCCTGAAATTACAATCTCTGCTGGATAATCAACTTTATTAGTAACATGTTCCATTACATTATCTACCCTATCATTTAATGAGCTAAACCGCCCTTCATTCAAAACAGTGACCTCTTCTGTTCCATCGAGACGCGACTCCACCGTAGTCAACTTCTTCGAAAGAGATAGTGTGTTTTTGGAAATAGCAGCAAGCTTGTCATCTGTGCTCAATAGCGCAAAACGCGCGAGTTCCTGCTCACTATTAGCGCTGGACGAGGCTTGCGCGGCAACTGAATTGTTGGATTTCGACATCAAGCCACGCAAAGTCGCTTCGGGGAGAACCATGTTGGGAGATGTAGTTGGGCGCGTGACGTAAGAAGTTTCCTAAGATAGGTATTAGACGCCGTGGGAGAGACACACGAGGAACCTGATGTGGTGGGACAAAAGAGAGAGAAAGAAAGACTATCACCTGCGTTTGTATTATTCGCAACTCTCAATCTACTTTGATTATAATTTCGCACTACACTATCACATGCACAAAAACATATCAGTAACTAGTTAACAAGTGATAAAATGTAAAGTTTCTCGGAATATCACTAGTTTTAAATTAAGAATAATATAAAACTTTGACACAGCACTAGCGATTTCTAATTGTCATTAGATACGTACACCTGCTGCTCAGCGGTCAAATAAACAGTAACATTACCGGATTGATCGCTTTCTATGAGACTTATCATGCGAAGGAGGTTTGTCAGGAAACTCCGTTGTTGACATTTGAAGACCAGCACGATGTACCCGCGTCTATCAACCGGCAAGCTGACAAGATGGCTGTGTATTTTTGGCGGCTAATGTAGCAGATAAAGTTTTAAAAAAATTTTTCAGGGTCCGAATTTTACTCAAGATAAATTGTAGAATTTTGGCCAGAGCTGAAGGACCCCTTGATGAACAATTTAGAGAGAGAGAGAGAGAGAGAAAGAGAGAGTGAGAGAGGGAGAGAGGGAGAGAGAGATTGATTAATTGACTACTTTTTTATTGGGCCGTGAGGGATAAACCCCTGTGCAGCATTAAAAACAATAATACATAGTAAAAATTTATAACGGCAGTAAGTCGAGATTATATAAAAAAAACAAGTATAAACGTTCAAAGGCTCAATATACTTAAAAATAAACGCAACAGAAAATATTATCGCGTAAGAATTAAAATAATAAATATAAATAGCACAAAAAAATAGTCGAGCCGCCGCTGTGCACTGTACAAAAAAAATTTTCCTATAAGCTCGCATAATCAATTTGATAAATAGATAAACAAATAAATAAATAAACAATTTGATACAACAGGAAATTATTAAAAATTCGTCAAATCATAAGGTACAATACCTTACTGTTACAGAATTTAAAATTGTAATAAATACATAAATTAAGAACGTCACGCGAATCGTTATGTGACGCAGGAGACACCCCTGCGCGTTAATGTATATACAGGGTGACCCATTTTAATCGATGGCCCTAAATTGCGTCTAAACCACAACATCTACAAAAAAATGGTTGAGACGAAAGTTAGTCAGGACAGTGGGGTCCATTTAGTGGTACCACTAGTTTTGACCTTGAAGTCAATTTTGAAGGTCATTTCAAGGTCAACATGGTTTTTTCTAATGGAAACCCCTATTTTTTAGTGCAGATTCGGCAAAAGCAGAAAGTTTTACATCAAAATTGTCTTATGCAAAACTTATTTTTGTGATCTTGGAAAGATTCCTTTCTCGGGGAATCGCTGCGCAAGCTGTACGGATTCGTTCTATCATATCCTCCCTCGTTGTTGGCCGTTGTGCAAAAACATTTTCTACGTACCCCCACAAGAAAAAGTCGGGTGACGTGAGATCCGGCGAACAAGCAGGCCGTTGAATGGGGCCTCCCCGTCCAGTCCACCTACCGTCATAACGATTATTTAAAAACTCCCGTACAGTACGTGCAAAATGAGGCGCAGCACCATTTTGTTGAAGCCACATTCTTTGCCGCGTTGCCAAGTCAACATTATCCAAGAGACCGGGTAAATGGTCCCTTATCAACACTAAGTAGCTATGCCTGTCAACATTTTGATCAAAAAAGTAAGGTCCAATAAGATATCCATTTACGATTCCGCACCAGACCATGAGACTCCATCGATTTTGATGGTCCAGTATAATGAAAATAGTACATTTTTTGTTTCTTATAAACTTTTTAAACTTTTGTACATTCAAAATAATTAATTGAAATAAAAATATATAACACTTCAATGTATACAACTTTTATTTATTGTAAACGATTAAACAAATTAATTGTAAATAATCATTAAATATTCTTTTACATGTTATGCACCGTTAATTTATTCAGTGACATCAAAATTGATGTAAACATTAACCGATTCACTGGTACGGCTTTTTTAGGTTTCGTCCCAATACTGGTAGACCATTTTATCTACGCCCTTACATTTTTACAATATATCCATTATTTCACATACGCACCTTTAGGGGTAGCCATTCTGAATCAGTCATTTTGATTTTTCCAAATCTGACCTCAGAATCTGATTCAGCATACCTAAAAACCCTATTATACAAAGTTTGGCTTCAAACCGCTGTCAAAATCAGACAAAAATCTAATTTGTACATATATGATACATTACCAGTATTGGGACGAAAATAATTTGTACATATATGATACAATACCTGTGAATCGGTTAATTACATTTTTATATTAAAATTAATACAAAAACGAACGTCAAACAAATTTTGAATTAATTGATTGTTACGCGCCTTTAAAGATACGCAGTGTTTTGTTTAAGGTATGATTTATTTACATCATATGTTAGAAATCTATTCGCGCCTATAAGTTTTTATTTTATCGGAGATATAAAAAATGTTTACGGTTTAATTAAATGCATACAGTAGCATAATATAAATTTAAGAAAAGTTAAAATAATAGTGTCAATTGAACGTTCAACAACATCGCCCGAAGAGGAGAAATAATTTCGAATTGAGGTTCTGTAACCATGGAAGTATAGTTTTTTAAAGGTTACTATACACTTTTTTAGTTGTGAGTGAGATTTGTTTATTTAAGTTGTTTCGGTTTAATTGTAGTGTATTACACATAAACAGTTATTTTACTGTTTTATTGTGAATCACGTAAATTGATTATTTTGCTGCGCTTTTAATTTGAGTTTGTTACAGACACAGGGTAAAAATGAAAAATAACAAGGTCTACGATAGGTGTCAATATTTCCCGTGCAGCAATGCTAACCACAAAGGGCAGCATCTTTTTAGATTTTCAGGAGACGGTAGCCGACAGAAAACTTGGATTGAAAATTCAGGTGCCAGGTTTTTTTGTACATACTATTTAATGTTGCATTAGTTATTTTCTCCGCAATTAGTACACGGTTTTTTTAATTGTTATCGTTAAACTAGCCATGTTTGTAAAATTAAAATTTGCAAAGTATAAATTTATTTATTTTTTGGTTGAAGGTTTTTTCGTATATTTTCCTTTTTGATTGGTTTATTGCAAAAAAAGTTAAATTTTTTTAATTCGCAGTTCAAAAAAATTTCGATATTTATGGCTGAAAAATTGTTAATATTAGAAAAGTTAGGTTTTGATACTAAAGTATTGTTTTGACACACACATACACACACACACAGATATATATATATATATATATATATATATATATATATATATATATATATATGGGTGGTTCTCTGTGACATCGAAGATGAAAAAAATAAATATTGCTATAACTGTGGGAATATGTTTTAGAGGTATCCAGTAGTTCTCCTGAATTTTTTCAGATTTTTTCTGGGCCATTATTTTAAGTTACAGAGAGTCAAAGTGGACATTTTAGCACTTTTATGCATTATATGCCCATTTTCATGAATTTTTAGCTCCCAGGGGATGCATTTTTCACTACAAACATAAGTATGACTTTTTTTGTAAAATTTTCCGAACTTTTCATTAAAAATACTTTTAAAGACACAAATGTATGCTGTCACACTCTTGTAAGTCATTTAAACCTTAAATAGTGAAAATCAGCAATTCTGCTCCGG
This sequence comes from Theocolax elegans, assembly GCA_026168455.1. Taxonomy (NCBI): domain Eukaryota; kingdom Metazoa; phylum Arthropoda; class Insecta; order Hymenoptera; family Cerocephalidae; genus Theocolax; species Theocolax elegans. The sequence goes on from CM047431.1 coordinate 12,595,554, forward strand.
ACTCTGGTCATCTAATACGGTCTAAAAGAGACATGGCTTAATATACACAGACGAGGTCGATGACACTACGCAGAACAACACCCTCCGATGGTTCAACGAACTCGCACGACGATTTGACTAAGCGTGACTATAAACAAACTCTTGTTTCTGCATTAGACTCTCAAAGTAAATTCAATCTATCATATATTCTCAATTTGATTTACCGTAGGTTTGACAATTCAACTTATAATCTTTTTATAAAATTGACTAAATTATTAAAAAATCAGATCACTTCACAGAATCATTTAAAATTTCTTTTAGAATGCAGAATGCTCGAACTCACTCCGAATCATATAAAAAGATTTGAGTTTTTTATGAAAAATATTTCGTTTCACTCTAGATTAATTAGAAAAAAATCGAATAATCTATCAACGTTCATTACTAAAAAGATTCTTAATTTGGAGATTAGAGATTTTAATGTCCATCTTAAATATTTAGATAAAGAAATAAAAAGTATGATTAACATTATAGAAAATAGAATAGGTAATTTACTTATAAAAAAATTTGAAAGGTACTATTCATACATTTTGGATATTTTTCATAAGAAACAAACGAACATAAAACTCCGAAAGATCAATAATTTAAAAAACAGAGATGTGCGTTTTGAAGGAAGGTTTTATAAAAATACGAATGTCAATGAGATTGTGGATGACAATGTGGATATTAGAGAAAAATGGGTGGTTAATACCACAGATAAGGAGATTCCTCTTGCGGTCCGTGATACATTACGTCTTGGTGAAAAATTTAATTTTACTTCTAATATTAATAAATTTACTGCTTTTGAAATACTTAAAGACATTGAATTTCACATCCAGTCTCAGTATGATAATAATGATAATACATATGACAATAGGAATATTAAAGCAACGTACTCACGCAATGAAAAATTAAAAACGGAACTAATTGAAAGTATAAATAAATTTATAAAAAGAAAGAGACACATTGAATATACGGATAGAATCATCTTACATAATTATAATGATACATGTAAATTTTTAAAAAATAACCGAGACGTGATGTTTACGAAAGCAGATAAAGGTGCGGTTTGCGTTATCATAGAAAAAGAAAAATATAATGAAAAAATGGAGACATCTTTGAATGATGGGAAATATTATAAAGTTATTGAAAAATGCCCGCTAAGACAATTACAAATTAAAATTCAACGTTTAATAAGAGATTGGGAGGAAAAGGGAGTTTTTGAAAAAGAAAACTGTTTTGACAACGTTAAACAAAAATTAGACAACACAAACATTCCGAAAGCGTATGGGCTAATTAAAATACATAAAGTAGATTTACCTATACGGATCATTGTTTCAGCTATAAATAGCCCTACGTATGCCTTTGATAAAGCAATTAGTAAATTATTTAATAAGTATGTCCCAAAACCAGCATCAAATATTAAAAATAGTATAGAATTAAAAAAGATCATTGACAAACTAATTGTGCCTGGAAATTACAGATTAGTATCGTTTGACGTTGTCTCACTTTTTTCAAATTTACCGAGAGATTTAATTATACGAGCAGTTTCTAAAAAATGGAAATTTATAGAGAGTAATATTCCTATTCTTAAAGATGAATTCTTGGAGGGGATAGAGCAACTTTTGGACTCAACTTTCTTACAATTTAATAATAAAATTTACAAACAATGTATGGGAGCTCCTATGGGTTTTTGCACAAGTCCGTGGTTTGCGGACATGGTATTAGAAGATTTAGAAAATTGTTGTTTAAAAGATTTCAAAAAGGATATTGTTTTGTACAAAAGATATGTAGATATGTATAAAATTTACAGTGGAAACTGAAATAAATAAAGAATTACCGTTTCTTGATTTAAAAATACATAGATTCGATGATGCTATTTGCAAGACAAATTGGTACCGTAAAGACACAGCTTCTGGACGTTATCTCAATTACTTTTCACATCACCCACGTTCCCAAAAAATAGCAATGGTTTATAATTTGGTTGACAAGGCCGTTTTATTATCGGATTCGATTTTTCATGATGGCAATATTGTGCTAGTGCGTAACTTTTTACTTAATAACAATTATCCATTTGACTTCATAAATAAATTCATTAACAAACGATTGTCACTTTTACATAATGCTAATGATATTTTAATAAATAATAACATTATAAAAAGAAATTTAATTTTGAGACCAAAGGTTGTTTTACCTTTTATTAAGGATTTAACACCGTGCCTCAATGTACTCATAAAAAAGTTTGATTTTCTACCAATAAACCGCATGATCAATAAATTTAGCAATATTGTAAAATTAGGCAAGGATAAAAATGAAAAACAGGAGATGTGCAATATTGTTTATAAAATACCTTGTAAAGACTGTACAGCGCAATACATTGGCACGAGTAAACGTAAATTAAAATCACGAATTCGAGAGCATAAGAATGATGTACGCAATGAAAGTGAAAGATCTGCATTAGCGGTCCATAAGAGAAATACTAACCACAGGATTGATTTTAATAAGGTTTCTATCATTGATATCGAGAATAATATGAAAAAACGAATGTTTTCGGAGATGCTGAATATATATACACACGATAACACACTTAACCGTATAGAAGATGTGAATTTTTTGAAGAATATGTATAAAGAAGCGTTGAATACTGTGAAACTATATTGTAATTAATATTGTTTAATTGTTATAAATGTTTTTATGCTCTCCATTGCGTTTGTTGGCTTGAGAACAACTGGCTCTCGGTATTAGCGTACTATGTGTAGTGAGGAGGTTGGGCGACTCGCGTTAAGTTTCGGAGCGATCCGGGGAATCCCGGCAGTATTAAGATTGACGGGGCGTGCCACTTCTCCGCGGCGCATGTTCGCCTGATACGCGGGAGCTCTCGACTCGACTTAGCCTCGTAATACAAAATGTTCCCCTCTTTCGTTGGTTGGATTTATTGATGTATGGGGCGAATATATGTATGTATATATGTATGTTGTGTATATGTACATGTATGTATATGTGTGTATATGTATGTGTATACTGTAAAATGTATTGATGGGAGGTTGGGCACGGGTCTGGAGACTTTATGAAGTTTAATTGTGACTTAGGACTCCCTTCGGGGAGGTCCTATGTATATAGATATATATATATTTTTTAAACAATGTGTTCTGGAGACGACAGCGTGGGTGGTGAAAATTAACAAAAAGGTTTTTTAAATTGTATTCTTTTTAATGGTTTTACTGAAAATTATTGTTTTTAATTCGAGAATTAAACGTGATGCGTTGAATTTTTATAGAATGGATATGTAATAATGAAGAGTGGCTTTTGCGAGATTTACACGAGTGATATGTGGTTTTTTTGAGTTTTGTTAGAATTTGGTGAGTTATGAATTGTTTTGTGACATCGATGTAAATATTTCACTACTGGGTATTAATCTATATATTTTGTAAATTATTAATTTTTTAGCCTTGAAAAGGGACGGCGAAAAAACGTCCGAAACGTCGGCATATTTTGTAACTTAAATAAACATCTGTATACACCATTGGTTCGTGACGATCAATAAAGGACACTTTTTATTAATTTTTTACATTTGTATAATAATATTTGTATTTTTAGCAGCTTACAGGGGATTAGATGGATACTGAACAAGTGGAGATACTTTTCTACCATTCCAAGGTAAGTGCATAAATTTTTTTGCAATGATCAGCCTACTAGATTCATCGTTATAAGGCAACAAATATACATTTCTATTAATATTTCGGGCACTTTTTCCGGATATTTTGACCATAAGTGATCTTAATGATTTAGACCCACTCTGAAAATTTTTAGGCAGTTTCTGACTATGAAAAGACATCTTTTAGACCGTATTAGGTGACCAGAGTCCGGAGCAGAATTGCTGATTTTCACTATTTAAGGTTTAAATGGCTTACAAGAGTGTGACAGCATACATTTGTGTCTTTAAAAGTATTTTTAATGAAAAGTTCGGAAAATTTTACAAAAAAAGTCATACTTATGTTTTTAGTGTAAAATGCATCCCCTGGGAACTAAAAATTCATGAAAATGGGCATATAATGCATAAAAGAGCTAAAATGTCAACTTTGACTCTCTGTAACTTAAAATAATGGCCCAGAAAAAATCTGAAAAAATTCAGGAGAACTACTGGATACCTCTAAAACATATTCCCACAGTTATAGCAATATTTATTTTTTTCATCTTCGATGTCACAGAGAACCACCCATATATATATATATATATATATATATATATATATATTCTTTTTTTAAAAAATGCGCGCTCGGTCTTTCGATTTTTCTGTTATTGAATTATATTTTAAAAATACAAAAAATAAGTTTTTTGCCGAAAATTGAGCCTCCGAAAAATTTTTTCCGCAAAGATACAGTTAATTAACGTTGCACAAACACAGTTTTTATGGCTTTTTTTAAGCTATTTTTCAATCTCAATGAAAATTCATTTTATCAATTTTAGATGTAATACCCCCTTAATTTCGTATTTTTCCCATAACTTTTAGGCAAATTAACCGATTTCAGCTTATTTTTGTGTGTTTGTAAGTCATAGTAGTTTTCATGTAGCGAATGATCTCGTGCCAAATCGAATGATCCCGTGCGTTGAAAATGTATCGTGTGTAGAGTATTGCACTTTTTATAGGCTTTTTAGAGGTTTTCAATGCATTTTGATCGCTCTATCTTAAATTTTGCAAAAATTTTCTGTTTATTTTATCGAAAACACTATAATCTTCTAATTTAAAATAAAATGTGAATTATGTTTTTAAGTTTCGTTGTTTATAAAGCAGTATTTAACTAGAAAATACTACCTTATTAAGTATATATTTTGCATATAATGAAAGGGTTTACTAAGCCAAATGACAGGGATCTACACGTTTTAACCCAAAAATTGTATAATAGTATTGAATTAAAAATCGGAAATAATTTGTACGGATAGCTTAAAACACAAGGGAAGTCCTGGGGTTACATATTTGAAGAAAAAAATATCTTTTTTAATAACAATTCAGTACAGAATTGTTGCTCCATAATTATTAGTCAAAAAAGGCAGAAATGTTTAACTCAAACATCACCATTAAATGATCGGTTTAAAAATCTGGAAAAATTTATATTTTATCGTTTAAAATGTGTTTGAACGCCTGACGGTCAGGATTTTTTCAAAAATTCATATTTTTGTTTGTAAAATTTTTTAAATAACCATTTTCTCAGTCTGAGATGTCCTTATACTAATTAATTTAATTAGGTAATCCTCGTCTTCGATATTTGGCACCAACCAGTGTGCGGAGTGCAGGGTTTTGTGCTGCCCATTTTACTGATGCCGATTTTAGTGACAGCACAAAGACAAGATTGCGTAGGATTAGTTGCCCTGTACATTGGCAGACTGTACACAATGTCCAGCAAGTTGTTCGGTTAAACGAGTCATTAAATGTTCAGTCTGCCAATGAGACACTACCACAACCTCTATTTCAAGGCGATACATTAGCTGTCTCAAATCAATCTGTTTCTGCGAATGTTACAGTTGAAGAGGCATCTAATTTAAGTACCGAAGTAATTACTGAATTACATGTCTCAAATAATTTTGTTATTGTAAATAATTTACCTGAAGAGACATCTAATTCCATTGCCTTGAATACTGATAATCAGATTCAAAATAGTTTGCCAAAATCTACGTACCCTTCTGGTAAAGAGATTTTTTTTAATATCGGAGAAGAAGATGTAGAAACATCATATTTAAATTCTGAAATTCCTTCAAGTATGCCAAGAAAAGAATCTGAATATCGGAAAAAAACTCCCGTACCTCCAAAAAAACGCTTTAAAAGTATTGTTTTTAAAGCAAATTATTATAGATCTAAGTGATTGTCTTTACAAGCAAAGGTACAGGAGTTACAACGGCTGTTAAATGAAACGGCTAGAAATTTTCGTCTGCACAAACGCCTCAAAAATCAAGTAATGAATAAAATTAACGATATCGATGACTTATTAAAAGATAAAGATATTACTCCTGTTTCGCAAACGATGATTAAGCTGCAACTGTATAAAAGAAAATCGGCTCTCACGAGTGATGAAAAAGATTTGTGTAAGAAGATATATGTTTACTCTGCAGCAGCTTATTCCCGATTGCGTAACGCTGGTTTAACTTTACCTTCAGAGTCTACTGTAAGAGCATGGGTTTCTGAGTATAGCGTTTTTCCAGGTGTAAATAAAATAATTCTAGATAAAGTCTAAATTTACTTAAATTTATTGCCTCCGATAGAAAGAGTATGTTTTGAAGAATATTCAAAAAGTCAAGATTTGATTGAAGGTCTTTGCGATATGGGTAGTAACCATAGAACCACTATGGGTAGAAGCCATAGTGTTGCAAAGCACGCTCTTTTGTTTATGTTAGATAGTATTAATGCTTCAAATCCATGTCGTCAAATAATATGGTTTGGTTTCAATGAAAATGGAGCTTCTGCAGATGACCTTCCAAGTATTTTAAAAGAAATTATAGTTTCACTGCGTAGTATTGGAGCAGATCTGCGTTTAATTGTATGTGACCAAGGTAGTGTTAATCGCAAATTGTTTAGTAATTTAAAAATAACTTCTTTAAATCCTTATATTTTCGATAATGAAATCAAAATTTTGCATGTTTCGATTGGCCTCACCTTATTAAACGACTGATCGCTCAATTAAGGTCCCACGATTTTATTTATATTGATGAAGATATAATAATATCTTTTCACGATTTAATAAAAACGTGGAAGTTGGATCGATCACATGGCACATCAAATCTATTAGGACACTTAACTGAGGCTCATTTTCATGCTAATAATTTTGAAGCCATGAAAGTTCAATTAGCTTTTCAGCTATTTAGTCGACGAATGACTAGTTCGATCAAAACCGCCGGCGAAGATCCCCACGGTTTACAGACAAAAACGTGGAAAACGTCGGCCAGTTTTATAGAAAAATTAGATACCGTTATCGACGCGTGTAATTGTTATTATTTATTCAGTAAGAACCAGCAGAAAAAGCCATTGTCGAATAAGCATCCGGAAATTCAAAAGCAATGGACTGTTAAATCTAAGGGTAAAGTTTTAAAACCACCTTCTTTTACCGGTATTCCTTTGATTGTTACAGTTTTCATCAAATTATTTAATGATATCCATGTTGCAACTTTCATTTCCGGATTTTCAATTGGCAACAGCTTTGTGTAATCAAGATTCTGTAGAGCACATTCACTCAAAATTACGAGAAAGGGGTGGTTTCAATGCTAATCCCACTGGCAGAACGTACAGATTAAGTATTAGGCATATTTTATCTACTGATTTCATTGAAACAAGTAAAAAAGGGAATGTTTTGATTGAAGAAGCCCACTCCTTGCTCAAATCGAGTAAAACTACAGATTCAGGAAAACCTTTGAACTTGATTACACAAGCTCAAGGACAGTTAATTGAGTATGATTCACAAGAATTGAGTGAAATTAAAGAACTTCTAGAAGCTGCTAGAATGATGGATGCTTATGAACCGATCGATTCAACTAATATAGGAGATTTAGAAGCAAAATCCTTGTACGAAAGAAATGCTGTTGCATACTTGACAGGATATGTTACTCGTAAGATTTTATGAAAAGCAATGATAATCCTCGAGGTAGTAACTTAGTGTATATTGAACACAGAGAATATCCACATTCTGATCAGAAACTTTCACAAGTTGCGTACTTGACGAGACCAACGGATCTTTTCATGCAGGTTGTTCATTGCCAACTAGAAGCTTTTAATGTTCATTAGCAAAATGTATGGCACCAGAGACAATTATTGCAACAATTGACAGAAACAGCAATGAAATATACTCATGAAAAGTACGCCTCTTGGTTTGATGACGTCCATAAATGTTTTAATCATAGATTAGATGCTTTAAAATTTTTATTATTTGTTAAAATTTATGCAAAAACTCGAGAGAGAAACAATAGCAGAAAATCTGTGAAAAGACATTTATCGACAAAAAATCAAAAATTAAAGAATGTTCAAAATTTGTAAACTACGTTGTCACTTTTTATAATTTTTGATTAATAATTTTCTACAATCTTAACAATAGGTCTGTAAATATTTAATATATATATATATATATATATATATATATATATATATATATATAATATTAAATATTTAATATAGTAAATACAAATAAAGCCATCTTTGTTCTTGTTAAATTTGACTATAAATTTAATTATTATTTTTAATAAATGCACCTGTATGTTATTCGACTATCGAAAAATTATTGTTTTGAAAGTGAAATACTAATATAATTTAATTTTTCATTACCAATTTTAATGTAAATAGTGTACTTAATATTGTATTTGTTTTGTAACAACGCTAATCAAAAATAATTTTATATCGCTCTTTTAATTTTAAACTTTTCTTAACTTTAATTATAACGCATTTTGCTGCAATATTAAATAAAATTTAATAATCTTCTTTTTTTTGTAATATTTTAGTACATTTAATAGTATAAATAACATTATTTTTGAGTTTCAGTTGATTATTTACTTTTTATGTATATAAATATGAATATAAATTGTTTTATATTCTTCGAGTTGTGGAGGACTGTGGTGACTCCAGTGGTTAAAATAGGGCTATTGGCGAAGGTTCCACAATTATATTTAAAAATAATTAAATCAATTAAATATAACCCCATTGTATAAATTTATCAGATCATAGATTATTTTTTTAAGTTGCATACGATGATTGATTTATTTAATTTTAAATATAATAAACAAAAACCTAATGCGCTATTGGCAGTACTTCGAGGGAAGTGTGGAAAACTGTCGCGTTAATATTTTTATTGTTAAGGTAATATAATCATTATAATAATTCTTCAAAACTTTTGAAGAAAGTTCAACTTTAATTGTTTTTAAATAACATTGAGATGATTTATAGCAATTAATTGAAAGATTATTATACAGTTTATTTTATTAAAAATGAATGTTTTAGAAATTTATTCTTGAATTATTGAAATAGTTATTATTATATGAATTTATATTATAAAAATAATAATAATTAATATAAATCAAATTTTAAACATTTTAAAAACTAAGGAATATATGAATTAACAAAAATTATAATTCACATATTAAAAATAATTAATTTATTAATATAAGTTTAATAAAAGGTTTGTATGTACGTTGAATAATTTGAAAAAAATTAATTATTTAAAAATACAGTAAAACTACAATAAATAAGTACTTTTTTTTTTTATTCTTGATTTGTGCTCTCTTTTTCCTGGCACTTCCTACCGTTTATCCCCCTGGGGACTTTAACAGTGTCCTCCTACCACCTATGTGTGGGTGCTTTGTCCCTCCCTCAAAACCCCACCATCTCTCATTCGCCCGGGGTTATGCCCGTGGATGAGGGAAACCTGTGAAGCAGGGAAAACCTCACCCGAGATGGCCGGTGTATTCGAAACATTCTTTTTGGGTGTCAAAGTCACATTGCGTAGGCCTTGACACCGAAACCGAATGTTTCACACCTCCCGATCACGTTGTGAAGTGTGAAAAAACACCTAACCCGCCACGAAAGCCAAACCCATCCAAGTGCGAACCGCACTCAGTGCTGCTTAACTTCCGTGACCGGCCGAGGTGCGTCTCCGCCACTCCGCCACCGTGTCGGTTTTGATAAATAAGTACTTCATTTAAGTTATTTATTCAAGATGCTCATAATTTTATTATAGTATCAATTAATTAACTTTTTTTTAAATTTATACAACAAACTTATAATTACTCTTTTATGAAACTTAATTATTAAACTAATTATTTTGAATACGTAAATTATAATGTTTATTAAATAATATAGTCCTTAATTTTTATATGTTTAAACATTGTTTTATATTTGTTATTATTTTTATGATATAAATTCATAAAATAATAATAACTTGTGACTACCCAATATATATAAGATGTAGAAGATGCAAATAAGTGACAGCGTAACGGTTAATGTATAGGCTTGTCATACTGAACAACCGAGTTCAAATCTTGGCAAAGGGAAAATTTTTTTATTTGAATAAAATTAAATTGTTTACTTATAAAATTATTAAAATTAATAAAAATTATAAATAATTTAATTTAATTTTTATTTTTTGTACAAAACGACAATTTAAACAAATTATTAATGGATTTAAAGCATTTTTGTAAAAGTTGCGAAATTTGTAAATAATAAATAATAATTATTTAAATATTATTATTTATTATTGTAATAAAAGAATTTTTGTTTATAGGTACAACCGATAGATGGATTTTAGTATAAAATAACGACTAGCAATTAAGAATAGTATGTAAGGTAATATAAGGATGGAAGATTGGAAGGAGAGTTAGACTCTTATTAAACTCAATACTACTCTCGTAGTGATACCAGCATTGCACGTGGTCCACTTCCTTCATAGTATAGAGTTTCATTTTTGTAAATGTTGAAAGACATTCTTATATTAAGCCTCGTGGTGATACCAGCATTGAGCGTGGTCCACCTCCTTGGTATAATGCATACATACTATACATTAGAATAAATTCTATTTTCTAAAACTTTATTTATTTTCTTTCTTTGTTAGGATAAGAGTCGAAACCCTACACTTACCTACACACAAATATATTACGAACTGCTACTAAGATGGCAAGGCGCGCATCTTAGTATTTTGTTTCGTATCACACACAACACAACCAACATTAATAATAAAAAAAAACTGACATATTAAGGTGCCCTAAAGAGAGCAAGGTGCGTCTCTTTAGGTTCTCCAACACTTCTATATTTCAGGTCCGCGATGTAAGACATGTGTACGTCACAAACTATTTCAATATTTACTTATGTAAAATCCATTATATAAGTAATTATTAAAATAGATATTTATCAATTACTTATTACAATTATGTAATATAAACGTATCAAATAATTAAATAAATTAAATAACTTAAAAAAATCAAGATCACGAGTTTTGAGCCCGAGATTTATTGGGTAACCGATTGCATACGTGCACCTTAACGCTCACGGCTACCATATCTATACGCTGTGCAAATGTCGAAACTTATATTCAAGTTGTGCCCCCAGGTGGGAAGCTTACGGTTGAGTATTTATTTATTTTAATGTCTAATGTTTTAATTTTTTTTTTTTTAATTTTATAATTATAATTATTTGATTCTATTAAGAACTAGGAAAAAAAAAATTTTTTAGGAGTCAGGTGATTTGAATCATGGTCATACTGGTCTGGTTCTCGTTACCTCCTGCTTCGCTAGTCGAGTTCATACTCCCCGCCGGGAAGTATGAACTCGACTAGCCTTCTTCTGAAGACAGAAAGAAGAAAATTTCAAGATTAATGTTGGAGAAAATAAAACGAATGAGTATTGATTGTTCACTTTCACAAGAATGAACTTTAATGAATGTATTATATTAAGTGCAATTGCCTTGGAAAATTAGTATATGAATGTGAATTTTGTGCAGCAAAATATTTTAAAAACGAAATAAAAAAAGATAATAAGTATTCTGATTGTTGTCACAGAAATAAAGTAAAACTTAGAAATTATAATATTAATCTTGAAAATATAAAAAAATATTTATTTGAACTAAGTAATAAAGATAAAAATTTTAAACAAAATATTAGAATTTACAACAATTTATTAGCATTTGCAAGTTTTGGTGCAAAATTAGCTCATTTTACTAATGTTGGGCCACAAGTATTAAGAATATGCGGTCAAATATTCCATAATACGTATGCTTTACATCCAAATCAATTAGAACATCCAAAATTTGGTCAGTTATATATACTAGATAATAAAATTGCAAATGAATACAGATTAACACAATTGCATCAGAACAATTTAGACAAAGATCTAATACTAGAACTAGATAGTATATTACGTGACATAAATCCATTTGCAAATGCATATAAACTGATGTATGAAATTGAAGAAGAAGAACGAGAACGTTTTATTAGATTACATCGTCCATTTCAAGAAATTAAAATGTATTTAACTAGAGATGAAGCATTAAAGAAGAAATCACAAATAGCAGTTTGTAATAAAGTTGCTATCGTTTATGTTGGAGAAAATAGAGAAACACCTTCCAATAGAGATATATGTATTTTTCAAGAAGGAAAAAAACCTCAATCAATTGCAATTATTAATAAAGACATTGATCCAATGGTATATCCATTAATATTTCCTCACGGTGATTCAGATTGGGAACCATACATAGAAGCTTCATTAGGCGAACCGAAATACATTAATATATCTGTATTACAATATTATTCATATAGTTTTAGTATACGACAAGAATTTAATTCATGTTTAAATCTCAAAAGTTTACCTATTTATTCTTAATTCATCGTCTAAAGTCGAAAATACTCGTTTATATTTTATTAGGAAAGATCAGCATAATTTACAAACAGAAAAATATAAGGGTTTAATGGATCAAATTAATAATAAACAATGCAACAAGCCTTTTTAGATGCAACAACTATAATACAAAATAATGGGATACCAGACATTTTTCTGACAATGACATGCAGTCCTCAGTGGAGAGAGATTACGGAAAATTTGTTGGAAGATGAAATTACTCTTGATAGACCAGATCTGATAGTGCGAGTATTTGACCTGAAAGTAAAAGTATTAATGGACGAATTATTCAAAAACAAAATTTTTGGTAAAGTTAATTCTTACATTTATGTAATTGAATTTCAAAAACGAGGATTACATCATATTCATATGTTATTATGGTTAGATGAAAAAGACAAAATACGAAACACAGATCAAATCGATAATTTCATGTGTGCCAAAATTCCCGATAAAAATAAATTTCCAAAACTACACGAATTAGTAAAGCAAAATATGATTCATGGTCCTTGTGGAAATCAGAATAAAAATAGTGTATGCATGAATGAAAATAAAACTAATTGTACAAAAAATGTTCCTAAGTGATTCAATTCATAAACACAAATATCTCATAATAGTTATCCGATTTACCGTAGACGAAATAATGACTTAAAAATAACTTACTCCAGCAATAATACCGCGGATAACACTTTTGTTGTTCCATATAATCCATATCTACTTCTAAAACTTCAATGTCATATAAACGTAGAAATATGTAGTACAATCAAATCTATAAAAAATTTATTTAAATATCTTTACAAAAGCCCAGATACAGCTTTAATACAATTCAGTAATACAGAAACTATTAATGAACAAATTGAAAGTACGCAAAAAGACATCCTAAATTATGACGAAATAAAAGAATATATTTCTACAAGATATGTTTGTCCACCAGAAGCCATGTATCGTTTGAAAGAATTTAAATTACACTCTCCATCATACACAATATATAGATTAGCTGTACATCTTGAAGATGAACAATATATTTATTTTAAACAAGGATCTTAAGATAAATTAATTAATAAAAACTATCAAACAACTTTAACAAGTTGGTTTTTACTAAATTCATCTGATGCGAAAGCAAAAAGATTCTTTATTCTGAAATTCCTCAATATTATGTTTACGATAAAATAAATAAAGAATGGAATGGGCGAAAAAAGTTTCATAAACCCATACTAAAGATAATAAGATATAAGATATAAGATAATAAGATACGTATACAACCTTATCTTTACGATAAAATAAAAAAAAATGGAATAAGCGAAAAAGGTTTCATAAACCCATACTAGAGATAATAAGATGTATCATACATTGATTTAATTACTTAGTTAAACAATAAAAGGTTTTATTGGAGCCTCCTCTGAGATACGTATAATAAGTTATATATATATATTACAACGGTAAGCGAATCATAGATTGAGCCGCTCGTGCGCACGGACGCGAGAGTGCCGTGCGCAAGCGGCAGTTTGTTGGTATTGTGATAGCACGCGCCACGTGATTTTCTTTGGGCCGACCGTTTAGTTTGTTTAACCTTCTTTACGGCCGATACATAAGTGTTGGTGTGTGAGGCAATTTGTAGGTGTAGCGAATCTCTCCCTACCTCTACCAACACCGCTTGACCACCTACGTGCCCCCATCTGAAAAAAAAGAATGACGGAAGGCCGAGGCGGCACTAACCGTCAGAGAGGGGGAGAGAGAGATTGATTGATTTGTTTATTGGTATTTTAGGGAAGCCCCCGTATACACAGTAGTTACATATTAAAAGCATTAAACAATACAGTATATAATGTGAGTACATAAAAGCCGGAAAATTCCATGTAACAAATTTAAATAATATAATAAAATGAGGTAACAATAGAATAAAATAACAAACTATCAATATAACATAACAAAAATAAAATAAAACCGGCAAATACAATATAAAATAAAACAAGATTATAAAATAAAATAAAATAAAATAAAATAAAATAAAATAAAATAAAGTAAAAACAAATAGGTCGTCGTTTAGAATCAAAACGCAGCATAACATAAAATAAATAAATAAGTATATAAACGCAAGTATAAACATAGAAAACAATAAATAAATAAATAAGTAGATAACGGCGCACGCAAAGGTAAAGAGAAACACATAGAATAAATAAATAAATAAGACATGAAAGCCGCAGTACAATAATCGTGACTAGAACAAAAGTCTAAAGATCGGGCACAGTAGGGCACTCTAAACCCTCGTCAATTACTCTCGATTCCCACGCCCGTCGATCAAGCTCAGAGAGATGTAGTGCCAGTGAGGATTTAAAGGAAGGGAAGAGGAGCGGGTCGAAGTTGGTAAAAGGAAGACTGTTTATAAGGCGAGAGGCTGTAATTAGGTAAGAGTTGTTAAAGGCTTCGGTCCTAGGAGGGAGGTAAAAGAGGGAGAGGGGTGGGTGACGAGAGGAATTTCGGGAAGTAAAGGAAGCGTCGCGAGGGGTAAAATGACAAGCAATGTAGGATGGGGATTTATGGGAGATAATATTGTAGGCACTACAGCCGATGAAGAGGGATCTCCTGAGCTCGACCGATAACCATCCAAGTTTGAGGCGGTAGGGCGTTACGTGCCCTCTCCAGGGTATGCTTCCCCACACAAATCGAACGCAAGCGTTTAATAAACGTTGAAGTTTAAAGTTTTTAGTGGCGTCTAGATCGTGAAAGACCGCACAGGCGTAGTCGAAGTGCGGGAAGACAAGCGACTCTATAAGATGTTTCCTATTTTGCCGCGAGAGGGCACGTTTAAAGAATCTCAGAGAGTGCAAGACTCCATGAACGCGCTGCGATATCGACGCGACCTGGCGAGACCAATCCAGGGTGGGGGTAATCCAAACGCCCAGTGATTTGACCTCTAAAGCATACTCAAGGGAACTATCACCGATCATGATTTTAGGAGCCGAATCTAAGTCAATGCGCGAGATAAAAGTCTGACTACCCAAAATCAACACTTTAGTTTTGTTTACGTTCAAACTTAATCCGTTTGATCTCGCCCAGTTATCTACCGCATTCGCGTCTTCTGAGATTCTCTGGACTCCCAGGGCGAGATCAGCAGGAGGGAATGAGTGATAGATTTGGGTGTCGTCCGCGAAAATCATGTGATTTGAACGCTTTAAGACCCTCGGCAGGTCATTAATAAAAATAGAGAAAAGAAGTGGGCCAAGGACACTTCCCTGAGGAACCCCCCTAGATGTGTCAAGCCAGGCCGAACTAGAACCTAATTCATCCACCACTGCCTGGGAACGGCCCACGAGGTAGTGGAAAAACCAGGACATGACCGTGTCGGAACATCCCAAAGATCGCAGTTTACGCAATAAGACATCGTGTGGAACCGAATCAAACGCTTTAGAGAAGTCGAACAGGATGAGGACAGTGATCATACGCTTATCTATCGCTCTCCTGATATCATCGAGTACGCCAATTAGGGCCGTCTGGGTACTGTGCCCCCGCCGAAAGCCCGCTTGTCTCTCCATGAGCAAATTATTATTATTTAAATATTCCATTAATTGCTCATACACAATTTTCTCGAGAATCTTGGAGATTTCGCAGAGCTTAGCGATGGGCCTAGTATCAGACGGCGTGATCATCCTGCTCGACTTGGCCAAAGGAAAAAGGAGAGATTTCTTCCAAGGCTCCGGAAAAGATCCGGTTGATAGGTAGGAGTTGAATAACTCAGCAAGGTGGGGTGCAATCTGAGGTGCTAAGCATTTCAGCATAGAAACAGAGACTCCATCAACGCCTATGGCCTTTGATGAAGCCCTGGAGATGGTAGACAGGATCCTGTATGGAGTGATAGGAACAAAGTGGAAGGACGTGGAGGGGTAAAAGGGAGGCAAGACACTAGAGGATGAGATAAGTGACTGAAAATAAGCAAGATCGAGGCGAGTAGGTGAGTGAGAGATGGATGCGTAGTGAGTGTTCAGCTGATCTAATGAAAACATGGTAAGGGGTGACCGGGATGATTTAGTCGCTAGACCCATGTTCCTGAGCTCTTTCCATAAACCTGAAGCGTCAGATGCCGCGTTGATTTTGTTACTGTAATACGAAAACTTGCATGAGTCTATGGAGTTCTTGACTAATCTCCGAAGATCTTTATAGATCTGGTAGTCTGAGCTCAGGCCCGTGGATAAGTACCTCTTAATAGCCAAGTTTCGAGTTTTGATTGAATGTCTAATAGATGGAGTGATCCAGGGTTTGGTGGAGTTTCGGATAGTGATGAGTCTTGCTGGTGCAAGGGAGTCAAAAGTATGAAGAATAGACGATAAGAGGTTGGGAAGGAGGTTGTTGAGGGGAGTAGGAGAGGGGGATGGTGAAAGGGCGTAGAGAGAGAGAGAGAGATTGATTGATTGATTGATTGATTGATAACTTTTATTTGCAACTAGGGATAAAAACCCCGAGAATACCAAAGAAAGCATTACAAATAATAATAAATTGCAAATTTAAAATGGGAAGATACTAAACACAGTGAATAAAAAAACAGGTAATTAATTAATGACAATTGCAATAACAATAACAATAATAAATTTTAACACTCACATGCAACTTACAAGGGCAGTACTTGACCTCAGGGAAACGGATCTTATTCTAACCTTAGCATGTTCTTTGTAATATAAAAATATGAAGAAAGCCTAGGTATTTCTTGACAATGGCCACTTTTACGAAAGTAATTCGACATCTAACAATATCTGCAATGAAAATTACATTTATTTTGATTGCTTATAACTCAAAAACGAATATTGATAGGAACTCAAACCAAAACGTAAAAAAAAGTTGTATTCAAGTAGATACGATTTAAAGAAAAAGAAGCGCAAAATAGTTAATTTGGAACAAAGTTACAAAAAATTAAGAAATTAAAGAAATTTTAACCAAAATTTAATATAACAAATTTATTTTTTTACGAATGGTAAGATTACCCCAGTAAATGTTTACTATGGTTAGGTTAATTTTCCCTACAAACTCCTGCAATCGATTTTTAAAAAAATATATTTAGCGCGGTATTCAAGCAACAACAGATTAACAACATTACAGAGTTTTTTAAGTTAAGTGTAGGTAAATATGGTTTAAAGAAAACAAAACTTGCTTAATTTGGAGCAAAGTTATGAATAAAATAATTATAACTAAATTGTAACCAATTATAACTAAAATTTAATACAAAAATGAATTGTTCTTTTAGCCTAAAATTCTTTCATTTATTATTTTCTTCATAACTTTGCTTTAAGGGGATGTCGTACCCGGCAAAACATTGTTGAGCAGGTCCGCGCTTTCTGTATTGTCGATACCCTATATAAAATTAATTTAACAGAAATCATCTGTGGCGCCCTCTGTATTATATACTAATACATATTTAGTTGCATGCCCACAGATGGCGCGAATAAGCGTTAACGTAATATAAGATATAATGTAATAAAAAATATAAAAATACTGTGAAAGTAAATGAATAGTTTACTGCAAAACTTATAAACGTATCTAATTGGTTTATCCGATGATCTGGAGAAATGGCAAATTATATTTGCAAATTATTTTTAGATTATACATATGTGGTACAGAAAATTAAAGTAATAGCATGTATGTAATAACTCTGCACTTTGCGTACACCTTATTTGTACTGTATTACTGTATTTGTGTTTTATGGTAACGTGTACTGTACGCACACTTCATGGTAACGTCTATTGTACGTATACTTTATATGGTACCGTGTACTGTACGTACACTTTATGATAACGTGTACTGTACGTACACTTTATGGTAACGTGTACTGTACGTACACTTTATGGTAACGTGTACTGCACGTACACTTTATGGTAACCAAATGTCAGTCGGTATTGTACTTTTCAATTTTCACTTTGATATGTATTGTAATTTAATTTATAATTAACTATAACAAAAGTAACGCATATCCATCTACTAAAATTACAATTTTCTTATCAGTGTTACGTACATTATGATTTTCAAATGAACTTAAAAAATTATCTATCATTGTATATTTAAATTTTTAATTCAGTTCCATTTTCATTACCACCCCATACACTTTGTATAGTTTTAGGACCCTTCATTCCTGATAAAAAAAATATTTACCATTACTTTAATTTAATAAGATTTTTGAAATAATAAACTAATTGTTTCATTAAGTTTATTTATACTAACTTTTATACATTATACATATAGCAGTTGGAAATATGTTTAATTCCACTTAATATATATGTGGATTATAAAATGGATATTTACTATGGTACTCTTAAATAACTGATAATTTATAATACATGGTAAGTACATAACCAAATGGAATTGCAACTTGAAATCGTACTCCGTTTACCGAGTGTAGGAGGTGGGAAGTAATCGTCGAGTCGAACTGTGCACGCACCTTCTAGAAGGAACCGTCGTCTGCTAGTTCCTAACAACCTCAATCGAGATATGGCTATCAATACAAAATAGTTTTCTATATACATTTTGTAACGATCACGCAGGGTATTAGGGCATGGCGACAAAGGCGAAATAAACGATTGATAAAAATAGTAATAATTTATTATAATAATAGATAAAGAGTTTTGGGCGTCAGCCGCGTATAATTTTGGCGAATTTATAAAACGAATGCTGGACTGCGTAAGAGCTGCGGCGGTTTGCTACGCGAGTGGCAATGGGTGAGAAGGAGGGAGAGATGGGAAGCACACTTACAAAAGAAGGAATAAATACACTGCACCTACAACGAAGGTGTTCACCCATCTTGGCTGTATAGAGGAGCATATCCTGGGTTGACGCTTGACATGTTGCTTTCCTAACACACACACACATGAAGGACGATAGCAATCGTATTGTCAACGCGACGTCAATGTTGACAGCGTACCAAAGAGCTCTTTTGAGCTTCGGCAGGCTCGTTCACTGCTTCGCTGGCTGGGCCCGACGTGCGCACGCAGCTTCTTGCGTCGAACCGTTCGTCGACCGCCGTCGTCCCGTGCGCATCGTACGGTGAGTGTTCGCGGTCGTGCGGATACGACGAGAGCAGCTTCTAATATGTGTGTTAAAAAAATGAACGTCTTTTTCTCGGAACGCTTCGGCGGTTAATTAAACTCGCGAAGAGCAAGTTCAGCTTTGTTTTTTTTAAACCATGTTTACTAAACTTAACTTAAAAAACTCTGTAATGTTGTTAATCTGTTGTTGCTTGAATACCGCGCTAAATTAATTTTTTTAACAATCGATTGCAGGAGTTTGTAGGGAAAATTAACCTAATCATAGTAAACATTTACTGGGGTAATCTTACCGTTCGTAAAAAAATTAATTTGTTATATTAAATTTTGGTTAAAATTTCTTTAATTTCTTAATTTTTTGTTACTTTGTTCCAAATTAACTATTTTGCGCTTCTTTTTCTTTAAATCGTATCTACTTGAATACAACTTTTTTTTACGTTTTGGTTTGAGTTCCTATCAATATTCGTTTTTGAGTTATAAGCAATCAAAATAAATGTAATTTTCATTGCAGATATTGTTAGATGTCGAATTACTTTCGCAAAAGTGGCCACTGTCAAGAAATACCTAGGCTTTCTTCATATTTTTATATTACAACAAACATGCTAAGGTTAGAATAAGATCCGTTTCCCTGAGGTCAAGTACTGCCCTTGTAAGTTGTATTGTTATTGTTATTGCAATTGTCATTAATTAATTACCTGTTTTTTTATTCACTGTGTTTAGTATCTTCTCATTTAAATTTGCAATTTATTATTATTTGTAATGTTTTCTTTGGTATTCTCGGGGTTTTTATCCCTAGTTGCAAATAAAAGTTATCAATCAATCAATCAATCAATCTCTCTCTCTCTCTCTCTCTCTCTCCCTCTCTGACGGTTAGAGCCGCCTCGGCCTTCCGTCATTCTTGTTCTTCAGATGGGGGCACGTAGGTGGTCAAGCGGTGTTGGTAGAGGTAGGGAGAGATTCGCTACACCTACAAATTGCCTCACACACCAACACTTATGTATCGGCCGTAAAGAAGGTTAAACAAACTAAACGGTCGGCCCAAAGAAAATCACGTGGCGCGTGCTATCACAATACCAACAAACTGCCGCTTGCGCACGGCACTCTCGCGTCCGTGCGCACGAGCGGCTCAATCTATGATTCGCTTACCGTTGTAATATATATATATAACTTATTATACGTATCTCAGAGGAGGCTCCAATAAAACCTTTTATTGTTTAACTAAGTAATTAAATCAATGTATGATACATCTTATTATCTCTAGTATGGGTTTATGAAACCTTTTTCGCTTATTCCATTTTTTTTTATTTTATCGTAAAGATAAGGTTGTATACGTATCTTATTATCTTATATCTTATATCTTATTATCTTTAGTATGGGTTTATGAAACTTTTTTCGCCCATTCCATTCTTTATTTATTTTATCGTAAACATAATATTGAGGAATTTCAGAATAAAGAATCTTTTTGCTTTCGCATCAGATGAATTTAGTAAAAACCAACTTGTTAAAGTTGTTTGATAGTTTTTATTAATTAATTTATCTTAAGATCCTTGTTTAAAATAAATATATTGTTCATCTTCAAGATGTACAGCTAATCTATATATTGTGTATGATGGAGAGTGTAATTTAAATTCTTTCAAACGATACATGGCTTCTGGTGGACAAACATATCTTGTAGAAATATATTCTTTTATTTCGTCATAATTTAGGATGTCTTTTTGCGTACTTTCAATTTGTTCATTAATAGTTTCTGTATTACTGAATTGTATTAAAGCTGTATCTGGGCTTTTGTAAAGATATTTAAATAAATTTTTTATAGATTTGATTGTACTACATATTTCTACGTTTATATGTCATTCAAGTTTTAGAAGTAGATATGGATTATACGGAACAACAAAAGTGTTATCCGCGGTATTATTGCTGGAGTAAGTTATTTTTAAGTCATTATTTCGTCTACGGTAAATCGGATAACTATTATGAGATATTTGTGTTTATGAATTGAATCACTTAGGAACATTTTTTGTACAATTAGTTTTATTTTCATTCATGCATACACTATTTTTATTCTGATTTCCACAAGGACCATGAATCATATTTTGCTTTACTAATTCGTGTAGTTTTGGAAATTTATTTTTATCGGGAATTTTGGCACACATGAAATTATCGATTTGATCTGTGTTTCGTATTTTGTCTTTTTCATCTAACCATAATAACATATGAATATGATGTAATCCTCGTTTTTGAAATTCAATTACATAAATGTAAGAATTAACTTTACCAAAAATTTTGTTTTTGAATAATTCGTCCATTAATACTTTTACTTTCAGGTCAAATACTCGCACTATCAGATCTGGTCTATCAAGAGTAATTTCATCTTCCAACAAATTTTCCGTAATCTCTCTCCACTGAGGACTGCATGTCATTGTCAGAAAAATGTCTGGTATCCCATTATTTTGTATTATAGTTGTTGCATCTAAAAAGGCTTGTTGCATTGTTTATTATTAATTTGATCCATTAAACCCTTATATTTTTCTGTTCGTAAATTATGCTGATCTTTCCTAATAAAATATAAACGAGTATTTTCGACTTTAGACGATGAATTAAGAATAAATAGGTAAACTTTTGAGATTTAAACATGAATTAAATTCTTGTCGTATACTAAAACTATATGAATAATATTGTAATACAGATATATTAATGTATTTCGGTTCGCCTAATGAAGCTTCTATGTATGGTTCCCAATCTGAATCACCGTGAGGAAATATTAATGGATATACCATTGGATCAATGTCTTTATTAATAATTGCAATTGATTGAGGTTTTTTTCCTTCTTGAAAAATACATATATCTCTATTGGAAGGTGTTTCTCTATTTTCTCCAACATAAACGATAGCAACTTTATTACAAACTGCTATTTGTGATTTCTTCTTTAATGCTTCATCTCTAGTTAAATACATTTTAATTTCTTGAAATGGACGATGTAATCTAATAAAACGTTCTCGTTCTTCTTCTTCAATTTCATACATCAGTTTATATGCATTTGCAAATGGATTTATGTCACGTAATATACTATCTAGTTCTAGTATTAGATCTTTGTCTAAATTGTTCTGATGCAATTGTGTTAATCTGTATTCATTTGCAATTTTATTATCTAGTATATATAACTGACCAAATTTTGGATGTTCTAATTGATTTGGATGTAAAGCATACGTATTATGGAATATTTGACCGCATATTCTTAATACTTGTGGCCCAACATTAGTAAAATGAGCTAATTTTGCACCAAAACTTGCAAATGCTAATAAATTGTTGTAAATTCTAATATTTTGTTTAAAATTTTTATCTTTATTACTTAGTTCAAATAAATATTTTTTTATATTTTCAAGATTAATATTATAATTTCTAAGTTTTACTTTATTTCTGTGACAACAATCAGAATACTTATTATCTTTTTTTATTTCGTTTTTAAAATATTTTGCTGCACAAAATTCACATTCATATACTAATTTTCCAAGGCAATTGCACTTAATATAATACATTCATTAAAGTTCATTCTTGTGAAAGTGAACAATCAATACTCATTCGTTTTATTTTCTCCAACATTAATCTTGAAATTTTCTTCTTTCTGTCTTCAGAAGAAGGCTAGTCGAGTTCATACTTCCCGGCGGGGAGTATGAACTCGACTAGCGAAGCAGGAGGTAACGAGAACCAGACCAGTATGACCATGATTCAAATCACCTGACTCCTAAAAAATTTTTTTTTTCCTAGTTCTTAATAGAATCAAATAATTATAATTATAAAATTAAAAAAAAAAAAATTAAAACATTAGACATTAAAATAAATAAATACTCAACCGTAAGCTTCCCACCTGGGGGCACAACTTGAATATAAGTTTCGACATTTGCACAGCGTATAGATATGGTAGCCGTGAGCGTTAAGGTGCACGTATGCAATCGGTTACCCAATAAATCTCGGGCTCAAAACTCGTGATCTTGATTTTTTTAAGTTATTTAATTTATTTAATTATTTGATACGTTTATATTACATAATTGTAATAAGTAATTGATAAATATCTATTTTAATAATTACTTATATAATGGATTTTACATAAGTAAATATTGAAATAGTTTGTGACGTACACATGTCTTACATCGCGGACCTGAAATATAGAAGTGTTGGAGAACCTAAAGAGACGCACCTTGCTCTCTTTAGGGCACCTTAATATGTCAGTTTTTTTTTATTATTAATGTTGGTTGTGTTGTGTGTGATACGAAACAAAATACTAAGATGCGCGCCTTGCCATCTTAGTAGCAGTTCGTAATATATTTGTGTGTAGGTAAGTGTAGGGTTTCGACTCTTATCCTAACAAAGAAAGAAAATAAATAAAGTTTTAGAAAATAGAATTTATTCTAATGTATAGTATGTATGCATTATACCAAGGAGGTGGACCACGCTCAATGCTGGTATCACCACGAGGCTTAATATAAGAATGTCTTTCAACATTTACAAAAATGAAACTCTATACTATGAAGGAAGTGGACCACGTGCAATGCTGGTATCACTACGAGAGTAGTATTGAGTTTAATAAGAGTCTAACTCTCCTTCCAATCTTCCATCCTTATATTACCTTACATACTATTCTTAATTGCTAGTCGTTATTTTATACTAAAATCCATCTATCGGTTGTACCTATAAACAAAAATTCTTTTATTACAATAATAAATAATAATATTTAAATAATTATTATTTATTATTTACAAATTTCGCAACTTTTACAAAAATGCTTTAAATCCATTAATAATTTGTTTAAATTGTCGTTTTGTACAAAAAATAAAAATTAAATTAAATTATTTATAATTTTTATTAATTTTAATAATTTTATAAGTAAACAATTTAATTTTATTCAAATAAAAAAATTTTCCCTTTGCCAAGATTTGAACTCGGTTGTTCAGTATGACAAGCCTATACATTAACCGTTACGCTGTCACTTATTTGCATCTTCTACATCTTATATATATTGGGTAGTCACAAGTTATTATTATTTTATGAATTTATAACATAAAAATAATAATAACAAATATAAAACAATGTTTAAACATATAAAAATTAAGGAATATATTTTTTAATAAACATTATAATTTACATATTCAAAATAATTAGCTTAATAATTAAGTTTAATAAAAGAGTAATTATAAGTTTGTTGTATAAATTTAAAATTAGAATATATATAAATTATATAAATTATAGAAGTACTGCCAATAGCGCGTTAGGTTTTTGTTTATTATATTTAAAATTAAATAAATCAATCATCGTATGCAACTTAAAAAAATAATCTACGATCTGATAAATTTATACAATGTGGTTATATTCAATTGATTTAATTATTTTTAAATATAATTGTGGAACCTTCGCCAATAGCCTTATTTGAACCACTGGAGTCACCACAGTCCTCCACAACTCGAAGAATATAAAACAATTTATGAAAAACGAAAATTTTAACGTTCGCTACAGGTTATTTACAATATAAAATTTATCGGGCTTTGCGAACCAATATGCTTTATTAAGCGAGGCTTTTTCTCTTCGTCCACTATGGTTGGTGGAAGTCCCAGAGTAAACCTTTAAAATTAAAAAATTGGCGTTTTGACCACAGCACTCTAGCTTTGATCTCCTCAGTAAGGAGCTAGAGGCCTTCCTTAGACGCTCGTCGCAGATGGAAAGCGACGACATATGAAAGAAATGCGGCTATATATATGCCTTGTTATCGACTGTTTCTCTAGGGGGTAGAGAGAACAGTCCTGACCTCCTGGTGGTAAGAACTCCCACCAACCAAGAGCGCAACGTGTTTTCACCCGAAGTCGCGAGTTTTAAGAAAACGAAAATTTTAACGTTCGCTACAGGTTATTTACAATATTAAATTTATCGTCTAAGGAAGGCCTCTAGCTCCTTACCGAGGAGACCAAAGCTAGAGTGCTGTGGTCGAAACGCCAATTTTTAAATTTTAAAGGTTTATTCTGGGACTTCCACCAACGATAGTGGATGAAGAGAAAAAGCCTCGCTTAATAAAGCATATTGGTTCGCAAAGCCCGATAAATTTTATATTGTAAATAACCTGTAGCGAACGTTAAAATTTTTGTTTTTCTTAAAACACGCGACTTCGGGTGAAAACACGTCGCGCTCTTGGTTGGTGGGAGTTCTTACCACCAGGAGGTCACGACTGTTCTCTCTACCCGCTAGAGAAACAGTCGATAACAAGGCATATATATAGCCGCATTTTTTTCATATGTCGTCCCTTTCCATGTGCGACGGGCGTCTAAGGAAGGCCTCTAGCTCCTTACTGAGGAGACAAAATCTAGAGTGCTGTGGTCGAAACGCCAATTTTTAAATTTTAAAGGTTTACTCTGGGACTTCCACCAACCATAGTGGACGAAGAGAAAAAGCCTCGCTTAATAAAGCATATTGGTTCGCAAAGCCCGATAAATTTTATATTGTAAATAAAACAATTTAAATTTATATTTATATACATAAAAAGTAAATAATCAACTGAAACTCAAAAATAATGTTATTTATACTATTAAATGTACTAAAATATTACAAAAAAAAGAAGATTATTAAATTTTATTTAATATTGCAGTAAAATGCGTTATAATTAAAGTTAAGAAAAGTTTAATATTAAAAGAGCGATATAAAATTATTTTTGACTAGCGTTGTTACAAAACAAATACAATATTAAGTACACTATTTATATTAAAATCGGTAATGAAAAATTAAATTATATTAGCCTTTCACTTTCAAAACAATAATCTTTCGATAATCGAAAAACAAAATAACATACATGTGCATTTATTAAAAATAATAATTAAATTTATAGTCAAATTTAACAAAAACAAAGATGGCTTTATTTGTATTTACTATATTAAATATTTAATATTTAATATATATATTTATTAAATATTTACAGACCTATTATTAAGATTGTAGAAAATTATTAATCAAAAATTATAAAAAGTGACAACGTAGTTTACAAATTTTGAACATTCTTTAATTTTTGATTTTTGTCGATAAATGTCTTTTCACAGATTTTCTGCTATTATTTCTCTCTCGAGTTTTTGCATAAATTTTAACTAATAATAAAAATTTTAATGCATCTAATATATGATTAAAACATTTATGGACGTCATCAAACCAAGAGGCGTACTTTTCATGAGTATATTTCATTGCTATTTCTGTCAATTGTTGCAATAATTGTCTCTGGTGCCATACATTTTGCTAATGAACATTAAAAGCTTCTAGTTGGCAATGAACAACCTGCATGAAAAGATCCGTTGGTCTCGTCAAGTACACAACTTGTGAAAGTTTCTGATCAGAATGTGGATATTCTCTGTGTTCAATATACACTAAGTTACTACTTCGAGGATCATCACTGCTTTTCATAAAATCAATCGCACACTCAGAACATCCACTTTTTTTAAGAGACTTACGAGTAACATATCCTGCCAAGTATGCAACAGCAGTTCTTTCGTACAAGGATTTTGCTTCTAAATCTTCTATATTAGTTATGTAACCCCAGAACTTCTCTTGTGTTTTAAGCTATCCGTACGAATTATTTCCGATTTTTCATTCAATACTTCTATACAATTTTTGGGTTAAAACGTGTAGACTCCTGTCATTTGGCTTAGTAAACCCTTTCATTATATGCAAAATATATACTTAATAAGGTAGTATTTTCTAGTTGAATACTGCTTTATAAACAACAAAACTTGAAAACATAATTCACATTTTATTTTAAATTAGAAGATTATAGTGTTTTCGATAAAATAAACAGAAAATTTTTGCAAAATTTAAGATAGAGCGATCAAAATGCATTGAAAACCTCTAAAAAGCCTATGAAAAGTGCAATACTCTATACACGATACATTTTCAACGCACGGGATCATTCGATTTGGCACGAGATCATTCGCTACATGAAAAGTACTATGACTTACAAACACACAAAAATAAGCTGAAATCGGTTAAATTGCCTAAAAGTTATGGGAAAAATACGAAATTAAGGGGGTATTACATCTAAAATTGATAAAATGAATTTTCATTGAGATTGAAAAATAGCTTAAAAAAAGCCATAAAAACTGTGTTTGTGCAACGTTAATTAACTGTATCTTTGCGGAAAAAATTTTTCGGAGGCTCAATTTTCGGCAAAAAACTTATTTTTTGTATTTTTAAAATATACTTCAATAACAGAAAAATCGAAAGACCGAGCGCGCACTTTTTAAAAAAAGAATATATATATATATATATGTCTGTGTGTGTGTGTGTGTGTCAAAACAATACTTTAGTATCAAAACCTAACTTTTCTAATATTAATAATTTTTCAGCCATAAATATCGAAATTTTTTTGAACTGCGAATTAAAAAAATTCAACCTTTTTTGCAATAACCCAATCAAAAAGGAAAATATACGAAAAAACCTTCAACCAAAAAATAAATAAATTTATACTTTGCAAATTTCTATTTCACAAACATGGCTAGTTTAACGATAACAATTAAAAAACCGTGTACTAATTGCGGAGAAAATGACTAATGCAACATTAAATAGTATGTAGAAAAAAACCAGGCACCTGAATTTTCAATCCAAGATTTCTGTCGGCTACCTTCTCCTGGAAATCTAAAAAGATGCTGCCCTTTGTGGTTAGCATTGCTGCACAGGAAATATTGACACCTATCGTAGACCTTGTTATTTTTCATTTTTACCCTCTATCTGTAACAAACTCAAATTAAAAGCGCAGCAAAATAATCAATTTACGTGATTCACAATAAAACAGTAAAATAACTGTTTATGTGTAATAAACTACAATTAAACCGAAACAACTTAAATAAACAAATCTCACACACAACTAAAAAAGTGTATAGTAACCTTTAAAAAACTATACTTCCATGGTTACAGAACCTCAATTCAAAGTTATTTCTCCTCTTCGGGCGATGTTGTTGATCGTTAAATTGACACTATTACTTTAACTTTTCTTAAATTAATATTATGCTATTTTATGCATTTAATTAAACCGTAAACATTTTTTATATCTCCGATAAAATAAGAACTTATAGGCGCGAATAGATTGCTAACATATGATGTAAATAAATCATACGTTAAACAAAACACTGCGTATCTTTAAAGGCGCGTAACAATCAATTGATTCAAAATTTGTTTGACGTTCGTTTTTGTATTAATTTTAATATAAAAATGTAATTAACCGATTCACTGGTATTGTATCATATATGTACAAATTATTTTCGTCCCAGTACTGGTAATGTATCATATATGTACAAATTAGATTTTTGTCTGATTTTGACAGCGGTTTGAATCCAAACTTTGTATAATAGGGTTTTTAGGTATGCTGAATCAGATTCTGAGGTCAGATTTTGAAAAATCAAAATGACTGATTCAGAATGGCTACCCCTAAAGGTGCGTATGTGAAATAATGGATATATTGTAAAAATGTAAGGGCGTAGAAAAAATGGTCTACCAGTATTGGGACGAAAGCTAAAAAAAGCCGTACCAGTGAATCGGTTAATATTTACATTAATTTTGATGTCACTGAATAAATTAACGGTGCATAACATGTAAAAGAATATTTAATGATTATTTACAATTAATTTGTTTAATCGTTTACAATAAATAAAAGTTGTATACATTGAAGTGTTATATATTTTTATTTCAATTAATTATTTTGTATGTACAAAAGTTTAAAAAGTTTATAAGAAACAAAAAATGTACTATTTTCATTATATTATATGTATTACATATTTTAATAAATACCTTAATTTTTCAACGGTATTTAAATATTTCATTGTTAAAGTATTGGAATTTTCGATTTCATTAAGTTTTCGTTTTGTTTTTATAATATGAAAAAAAATTACAATTTTATAGTTAATACTGTATTTATAATTATAACAATAATAATAAGTAATAATTATTAAATTAAAAACAAATGTAATGCATGGGATTCAAACCCACATCCGCTTGGAATCCTGCATTTAATAGATGAAGCCTTAATCCACTTGACCAACGAACTCCTGTAAAGTTCTGTATTGGAATTGATTTATGATCATCGACCCCCTGTTTGGGTTTATTAATTTTGGAACGAGACGTCGTTGCAATGAAATAAACAATAGATAATGTATTATATTATTTCGTATGTATGTAAAATATTTTACAATACAATTGTTATTGTGTGTGTGTGTTAGGTACTTTTCGGGAATACGACAATTTCCGAAAAGCTCTGTACGCTGCTGGTCTTGACCGCGACAGCAATCCTTTTACATATCGTCACACGCGCCACAGGTAGTACCGGACCGGTTCGTCCGTGCACCGGGAAGCCGTACGTGAGTGTAAGTATATCAGTGTGTCAGTGCACTGCGAAGGACCATATACCTCGGGTCGTATTTCCCGAAGTAGACGAATCGCCGCGGCATCAGGCCGCACCTGGAGACCACCGTCGAGGACGACGGGAAACCAGGCCGACTCCACCGGCCAGCAGTCGTCGGGGCGCCGACTCACACCAGTGCTAATGGACAAGCTAGCCCGGTAAGTACCCGACGTCAGTCGGTATATATCTTAGAGTGTGTTGAGTGAGTGTGTGTGTATGTTTGTTCGGTAGCACACCGGTGCTACCGAAATCGAATAGGTATTGCGCGTGGCGGGTGCGGGGGCAGCCCCAGGTTGCTGCGCATATACTATACGACCGGGAGAACGTCCCGTTAATTATTGTCGGGCACCTCCATGTAATATTTCCAAATAAATACTTATTTATTTCATGTTAATATAACGGTCGCGTTATTGTAATTATAAATTAACCCGCAATGATTATTCCGATTCCCGATTTTCCTGCCACGTGTATCGGTACGTAGGAGATCGTCCAATCTCCGCTACCGTGTGCCGACGGGTTAACTTATTAACCCACGGCGACGATAAAGACGCGTTCTTCGGGCCGTCGTCCCTCTATAGAAATAGTAAATAAATTGTAACTGGTATTAGGACGAAATACCACGTTACAAATGGCGACCGTAACAGGACGGTAGTTGTACCGCCTGCGTGTCGAGGAATTTTGGATCGGTGAATTCTGTCTTATTTTTTTTTTAAATAAGTGTTCTTTTATGTACTGGTTTACCTGTACTTATATGGGGAACAGTGGGTTATTTATTTTTAAAGTTTTTGCTTTGTAAGTCGCGCGTGTGTGTGTATGTGTGTGTGTGAGAGAGAGATTGATTGATTGAACTCTTTATTGGGTACTTTGGGGAAAACCTCGTATACACTGAAGATGAAAGTCGCAAGTACAAAATATAAAATAAAATAAAAGTAGTTAAAAAAAATACAAATAAGAATATGTCGCAGAAAAGAATAAAAGCAATAAAATAACAAATAACAATAAATAAAAAATTTAACTCGCAAATACAACATTTAACATAACAATAAAAATAAAATAAAACAGTGAAATAAAATAGTAAAATAAACCGAAAAATCAAAGCGCATATAGAGTCAATATAAATACTGGCGATTGTTCGAAATACATTAAAATAAATAAAATAAACGGAGACGCCGAGGCAATACAAAAATAATAAAACAAGAGAATGACTAGAATGAGAAGAATACATATTATTTTATAAGTCGGGCAAGGGAGGGCACACTATACCCTAAATTGAAATTCTCAAATCCCAGGCTTGTCGGTCAAGCTCAGTGAGATAGGACAGAAGGGAAGATTTAAAGAGAGTGAAGAGGAGCGGATCGAAATTAGTGAAAGGTAGATGATTAATGAGACGAGAGGCAGTGATTAGAAAGGAGTTATTAAGGGCTTCTGTTCTGGGAGGGAGATAGAAAAGGGACAAGGGAGAGTGGCGAGAGGATGAGCGGGATAAAAATGATGAATCACGTGCGATGAAATGGCGTGCAATGTAGGACGGGGAATTGTGGAAATGATATTATATGCACTACAGCCAATGAAAAGGGATCTCCTGAGCTCAACCGACAGCCAACCCAGCCTGAGACGGTACGGTGTCACGTGCTCACGCCAGGGTATGTTCCCCCACACAAAACGAACACAAGCGTTTAAGAGTCGTTGGAGTCGCAAATTTCTGGTCGCATCTAAGTCATGGAAGACTGCGCACGCATAATCAAAATGTGGGAGAACAAGCGACTCGACTAAATGTTTACGGTTCTGGCGCGAGAGTGCCCGTCGGAAAAATCTCAAGGAGTGGAGGACTCCATGAACGCGCTGAGAGGACCGACGCAACCTGGCGAGACCAATCCAGGGTTGGAGTTTTCCAGATGCCCAATGATTTGACTTGTTGTTCGTAATTCAGTAGGTTATCTCCAATTCTAACCTTCGGAGCAGAGTCTAGCTGAATGCGCGAAATGTAGGCTTGACTCCCCAAGATCATCACCTTCGTCTTTTTCACGTTTAAACTTAGCCCATTTGATCTCGCCCATTTAGCCACCGCGTTGGCATCCTCTGAAAATCTGTGGACACCCTGAGCGAGATCCGCCGGGTAAAAAGAGTGATAGATCTGGGTATCATCCGCGAAAATCATATGGTTAGAATGCCTTAAAACACTCGGCAGGTCATTGATAAAAATTGAAAACAAAGAGGGCCTAGGACACTGCCCTGTGGAACTCCCCTGGATGTGTCAAGCCAGGCCGAGGTATTCCCTAGTTCGTCCACCACTGCCTGGGAACGACCCCACAAGGTAGTGAAAGAACCAGGTCAACACTACGTCCGAACACCCCAGCGCACGCAGTTTACGGAGCATAATATCGTGTGGCACCGAATCGAACGCCTTGGAAAAGTCGAACAGGATGAGGATGGTAATCATGCGCTTGTCGATCGCTCTTCTAACATCATCCAAAACACCAATTAGTGCCGTCTGGGTACTGTGCCCCCGGCGAAAGCCCGCTTGTCTCTCAATAATTAAGTTATTAGAGTTAATAAAATCTGTAAGTTGCTCATGGACAAGCTTCTCTAAAATTTTGGAGATCTCGCAGAGCTTAGCAATGGGCCTGGTATCAGACGGCGAGATCACCCTGCTCGACTTAGCCAGAGGAAAAAGTAAGGATTTAGTCCAGGGCTCAGGGAAGGAACCTGTTGAAAGAGAGTGATTAAACAGCTCAGCTAGGTGCGGAGCTATCTGGGGTGCCAGGCATTTACGCATGGGAACAGAGATCCCGTCGTAGCCTATAGCCGTGGAGGATGCCCTGGATATGGTGGAAAGCACCTTATGAGGAGTAACAGGAATAAAACTAAAGGAAGTTGAGGGATAATTGGAGGGTAGGATGTCCTGAGATGCGATGAGTGACTGGAGATGAATCAAAGTGAATTGAGAGGGTGAATATGAGATGGAGGCGTAATGATTATTAAGCTGATCGAGTGAAAATCGGCTAAGAGGTGACTGAGCTGGTTTAGATACAAGACCCATGTTCCTGAGCTCCCTCCACAGACCTGAGGAATTGACTGCCGACTTTATTTTCTGGTTATAGAAAGTAAATTTACTCGAGTCTAAAGAGTTTTTAACCAGACTACGAAGGTCTTTGAAAATGTGGTAGTCGGTGCTCAGGCCCGTGGTCAAGTACCTCTTGTAAGCCATATTCCGAGCCTTAATGTTTTGTTTAATGAGTGGAGTGATCCATGGTTTATTAGAGTATTTAATGGTGGTGAGTTTTGCTGGTGCTAGGGAATCAAATGTAGACAAAATGGAATTGACAAGGTTGGAGAGTGATAACGAGTTAGACAGAAACAAAGAGTTTGACGGAGATGGAGAAGGAAAGAATGCGCGGCCAGGCGAGGTATGTGACAAGTGGAGTAGATGATTGATAAGATGACATGATAGATGTGTTAAGATGAGATGAAGCTCGATCAAAAGTGTCCGAAAACAATGCAGCTGCCTCCGACAGATCGATCAACGCAAGGTTGCGCGACCAGAACCTTGTTGGTTTCAGCTGTGGTTTACTAATGTCAATTTCTAGAATAATGGAGTCATGTCCTGCTGCAAAGGGCACGAGTGATTTCGTATATTTATAAACTGGCAGAGGGTTTCGAACTATAAATAAATCGAGCCATGTGTGAGATGAAATATTGGCTGTGTGCGTATGATGAGTGGGTTCAGATTCGATTAGAGAAAGGTCTAGTGACTCTAAATAGGACTCCAACATAGCAGACGACCCAATCTTTTTTACCCATATTGATATTAAAGTCACCGGTGATTATAACTTGATCGCATGTATGCAAAAACTTTGATACAGAATTAAAAAATTCGAATGGGTACGCCGCTGTGGGCCTTCTGTAAACCACACAAAAGAGTATCGAACTGGAGCAACCATAAATTTGAAAAATCATAAACTCGGGAGAGTTGGAAAAAACAGGGTCCGTGTGGGCGACTAACTTAACATCAAGGTTATTCTTAATGTAAGCCGCAACACCCCCCCCCCTCCTTTCCAACCCGATCCAATCTATAAAGTGTGTAGTTTGGAAGGCCCAGTATATCGGAAGTAGTCATAATCCTTGAGAAAAGTCTCAGAAAAGGAAATGATATCATGATTGGAAGGTGCAATTAATGATTCAACGGATGAGAAATGAATTCGCAATGTCAATAGCAAAAAGCTACATTTGCGACACTAGTCAAAAACAAAAAAATCATTCAACGAGACGAGAAAAGCAACAAAAAAAATGTTCTAATTGTCCAATAAGAACATATATATTTTCTGCGATGATTGCGAATTGTTTTTTTGCAGTCCATGTATGAGAAAACATCACGAAAACATCTGAGTAAGTGAGAGGCAAGGGGACTCACTATAAAAAAGCACCCTAAAGGAGATATATTTTTACTACGTCCACGTCGTTATCTCTGGGTAGTGCTAAACGTAAATGCTTAAAATCTGTTTTTTTTTTGAAAACCATGAACTTTTATAAAAATTTATAAAGAATAAAAATGTCTTAGAATCGATCAAAAAATACTAGAAAATTTTTTCAGAATTTTTGGAAAAAACTTTTTTTTTCAAACATCGGAAAAATTGAAATTTTCAAAATTTTTCTCAAATCACTTTGGAAAAATTTTCTAGCATTCTTTCATCAATTATAAGACATTTTAACTTTTTGAAAATTTTTACTAAAGTCAATAGTTTTCGAGAAAAAAAATGGTAAAGATTTACGGTGACGTTTATGTGGTTTGGGTCCTGTAGCCGCCATTTTGAAAAAAAATCGTACTTATAAAAATTGCCTACTAAACTTCAGCAATTTTGTGCACCGATGGTTGAACGCAA